>JAMXBC010000004.1:99802360-100094860 GCA_024138005.1 Lumnitzera racemosa
AAAAATGTCTTCATAGCACTGTTCTATATCACTTAAGCATTCTACAGAAAAAAAAATTGAGCGCCAAACTACACTCCTAAACCTATTTATTTTTAATTTTAATCATACTCAGTTTTGCTTAATTTGTTAAGAATCCTATATTTTTAGACGTGATTAAACTAAATCACTATTTTTTCCTAAATCTACATACAATAAAACTTCAAAATAATAAGTTTCATAATTTTCTGGGCAAAATAACTAATTTTAAGAAATTATACAAAACCGGAGCAGATAAGGGACTCACCTGGTTCGATACCTTTTGGCCATCCAACTTTGGTCCAAGTTTGTCGGCGGGCTGGGTCTAGAGTGGGGTGGTGGTGGTGGCTCGGTCCCGGGTAGTGGTGGTGGCTCAGTCCCAGGTGGTGGTGTGTGGGTTTAGCTCACTAGCCCTAACTGCACAGTTTTCCTTTCCTTTCCTTTTCTTTTCTTTTCTTTTTTCTGGTTTTTCTCTTGAATTTTCAAAGCTCTCTATTTTTCTTTGATTTCTAACTGTCCAAAAGAGTTCTATGAATTTTTTTCCCTATTTATAGAGCTTGGTAATAATTAATATGCATTAAATTAGATAAGACATTGTCCAACTCCCTTGACTTTTGGCTTTTGTGTTGCTTAATTCTAATTGGTTAATTTTTCTTCTTCAGCTCCTGACTTGCCAAGACCAGATATTCATCATTCCCTATCCCTCTATTTTTTTTTTTCTGATTTTTCCTCTATTAATTAATAATTTTCTTTAATTATTTACGAAGTTTTTGGCCAATTTAAGTAATTCCACGTATTTTTATCTACACGTAAATACATGTAAGGTACATGTGAACATTCCTAATTATTATTTAGGTCATTATATGATTTTTAGTATACATATAATTTATCTCTAGCGATTCGTTAATTATCAGAATGCATTTTACGTATTTTCAATAAATAACGAGTTATATACTTAAAATATGAAATTTCTATATTCTTTTATTTTATTACTTATTTTTTAAAATTCAAACTTACGGGATTATTTTATTAATATTTCTAGCTTTACTTATAATTTAGGCTTTATCAGATCTTTTAACCGATCGAAATCTTGAGTGACTGGTTGGGAGCTTACATATACTTAGTATATTAGTACATGTACCTACATGTATATACATGTTTACATATGTATATCTATACATGTAGACAAATGTATGTACATGTTTTTATACATGTACTATACTTTTATTATATGTATTTATACGTAAGTCTATTATATTTTTTACATGGATATTTATATGTATTTTTATATTTTCTAAGTATTATTTTAAAAGAATTTCAATATGATACCTATGCACATAAATACATATTTTTAGTTTACATTTATGTATATATATACTTAACATTTCCTATGTATAGGCTTATGTATGCATATTTTATACTATATAAGGGAAAATATGTAAGTATTTATATGTATTCCTTATCTTATTTCCATATTCATTTATGTACATATACTTATTAGGTATTTCTATATATATATATATATATATATCTAAATATAATTCATATATTTGTACATACTCTAACTAAGCTTATTGTATATTTCTACAATTAAGTATATATATAACCTCGTATGTTTAATAGCCCATATACACATAATTTCTAAAAAACTAAGAATATGTATACTAAATTCTATTACATGTATATACATATGTATATATATTGTTTTATTTCCAAGATGATAGAATACATAAAAATCCTATTACCTATCTTAGTATACAAGACATTATATAACATTGCACATACAAAAAAAGAACATAGATATAAAATTACAATACAATACTATATAAATATTAATTCAATTACCTCTATCTTATAGCTTTGTGAAGTAGAATCCTTCCTTAAGTATGGATAAAATAGGTGTAAATAGTATGTGTTATGGTAGAAAGTTCAATAGAATAAATGAGAGAAATTTTTCCATTTGTTATAATGATTGAACTTACTTGGATAGCTTCAGTTCATGTTGTAGGATAAGATAAGAGGACCCCCTCTCACCATATATTTTCATAATGGTTATGGAAGTCCTAAGCAAAATGATACATAGCCTTCCAAACTTAAGGATATGGAAACCTGTTAGGTTGAAGGGGATGAGGCTTAAATTTTTCCATTTATTTTTTTGCTGATGACATTCTTTTAGTTGTTGAAGCGACAATGGAGAATGCACAAATTATGAAACATGTCATGATTGAGTTTGGTGAATTCTATGGCTCGAAAGTCAATTATAATAAATCCTATACTATCTTCTCCAATAATACAAGCTAAGAGTTAAAACAATCCATTTTTAAGCATTTTGGCATCAACCTAAGAAAAGATATGGGCAAGTACTTGGGCATCCATATTAGAGAAACTGGGCAACTAAAAAAGGAAGTTACGAACTTCATGATTAAAAAGGCTAAAAGCAAGCTCACAAGATAGAAGGCTAATATGCTGAGTATGGTTGAAAGAAAAATTCTAGGTTCATCGATTCTTGATAGTATTATGAATTACTACTCTCGAGTCCTTTCATTGCCTGCTATAGCTATAGACCAGCTACAAAAAATAAATAGAGACTTTATATGGAGATTAACTGAAGAGTAAAAAAAGATACATTGGATGGCATGAAATAAAATCAAATAAGCAAAAAAGATGGGGGACTACGATTATTTAACTTAAGGGAAAGGATTTAGGCTAATTTTGTAAAGCTTATCTGGATCCTCGAGAAAAAAGACCTTCTCTAAGTTCAACTAATAAAAAATAAATATAAAATGACATATGGCTCCTTTGCCAAAAAATCTGGATCTTCCTTTTTCAGGCCTTATGGTTAAAGAGATAGTTTTCCATAAGAACCTTTAATGAGAGAAACATCAAATTCTGGAATGACAACTTGATTGGAAACAGATGTTTAAAGAATTGGTTATATGGCCCTCTTTTAAGGGATGTAGAGCTTTTGACCATTAGTCAAGCGTAGAATGGCATTGGAGCTTATAATGAAGACATCATTGAATACCTGCTTAATGATCTCATCAAAGCAAATATGGGAATATGTTCCTTAAGCAACACTCCATGGATGAAGATGTATAAATTTGGAAGCATGATCCCAATGGGAAAGTCACCTCTAAATTTATTTATGAAGTATCGTGCAATGAGAACAGCGATATTCAAGTGGATGAAAATTGGGAATGGATCCAAAAACTGCCAATAAATCCTAGAATACAATTCTTAGTTTGGTGCATTCTCATGAATAGGCTGCCAACAAGAGATAACCTTATTAAAAGAGGTTTGAATGTGTGCCTTACTTGCATTTTCAGCAATTATGAATATGAAACAACTAAGCACTTATTCTATAATTGCAGAACTATTAAGCAAATATAGGGGAATTTAAATCTTGAAGGTATAGTCATGGAATAGGGGAACCTCTAACATTGGATTAAAAAGATAGCTTATAAGAAGAGAATTAAATAAAATGAGAGCAAAGCCACAATCAACACTTTCCTATTCATATTTATAGCTATATGGAGAGAATGCAACAAAAGAATCTTAAAAAATACTGATGTTGATGAAATTGGTGCATAAAGTAATAATTGAAGCTAATGAATGGTAGGCAACCAAGAAGAAAGAAAAGTTGAAGGGAAAGTCAGCTAAAAGAGAAATAAAATTGAACCCCTTACTGCAGATAAGCTGAAGTTCCATCGTTATGGTGCAGTTCCATCAAGTGAAAAAACACGAATTGGCAGAATTTTCAATGACAGTATAGGACGTGCTATGGGAGGTTTTGCAAAAGAATTGCACCCTCCTCTCCCCTTAAATTTGAGCTCTAGATCATTTTCATACTCCTGGTTGTAGCTTTTCTTAGATATATATATATATATATATATATATATATATATATTCTTTAGCCATATTGATTTCATGCTTCAAAGCGCCTCTAGGTTGTAGTGCTTTTATATGCTTATAAGTGGAGTACATGACTTTAGTTAGGTAGATGAAAAGAGAGGCACTTGCAATGATTTTCTTTCTTTCTTTTTTCTTTTTCCATAAAGCCACTTGGCATGATTACATTGGCATTTACATTTTTTAATATTCTTGTTGTTTTGACACCGAAATTGATGGACTATTAGGTCTAAGCAACTAAAATAGAGAAAAGAATTTAGTGGAAAATATATATATATATATATGTATATATCTCTAATTATATTTCATTTTATTTGGATTTTACCAAATAACCCCTGCATACTTAATTGTTAAATCATTGATGTATTATGGTAAAAAAAAAAAAAAGACTTTGTGTGCTAAAAATGGTATATAACCTATAAATCCTCAACAAAAAATGATACTTAAACTAAAAATCTTTTATTAAAATAACATTATTATGATATTTATAATCCCTTATATTTCATGAGTAATTTTTTTTTTTCAAATTTGTTTCATCAATCAATGCAATATGTTCAATTGTGCTCATTTCACAAATAGTTTATTTACTTTTAAAATTTTAGCAGAAGAAAAACTATTGATAATTAAACAATTTTTTAATTTATTTAGTGACATATTTAATTATACTTATTTTACAAATAATTTATTTACTTATTAAAATATTAGTGGAATGTAAAGTTTATTTTACTAATAGTCACCATAAAAAGTAATAGATAATTAAACTGTTTTTTATTTATTAGTAATATGTTCAATGATAAAGGCATATTTTTCATGTTTTAATGTGCAAATTAGATAGAATTATTATTGATTTTATAGAAATCATTAAGAAATGGTACCTAGTTATTTTCATTTGAACATTTTAGGAATTGGAGAATTTAAAGTGAAAATACGAACAATTTAGACACAAACAAAGGGGCTTGAAATAAGTTATGGCATAATTGGAATTCAACATAGCCAACCTATACTTATATCGACGACCTTTGGAGTCTATGCCACCAGCCTTCATTAAAAAAAAGCTTTATGCTAACTAACCCTAATTTTTCTTATAAATAGCCTTATGTTTCACCATTTGGGAGACTTGCTTTAGGACACACACACTTTCTTTAGACTTAGAGATTTGTAAAATAGTCATTAGATAGTTCTTGAAGAATTCTTATGTAGAATTGCTTGGATCATTGCGAAGATTTTGCTTTGGAGACCAAGTTTTGGAGTTACAATTGATGTTTATCTTTTCCCAATTACAGAATTGGTGACATCTATTTTAATTATATATATGCAATTATGTTAATTATTCATGCTTTCAATTATGAATTTCCTTTCATTTTTAATTAATAGTTGCGCTTTTGTTTCAAATTCCTTGGTTGGCTAAATTTATTTATAAGAATTGATGAAACTCTAGATAGCTATGATGATGATTGTGTTCGTATTATAGGATTAATAGATAGAGGGATGATTTGTGATTGCAATTTCTATAATTTCAATTATAGTTGTTTAATTGATTATAATTGTTAGAAACCCTAGTGATATGGGAATTAATATAAGGTTTATTATAAATTCTTGGTTAATTTGATTAATTAATGTGGAAGTAACATTAATTGAATTAATTAGAAATTATATAAAGATTAATGTGATGTTGTAGAAATTCTCAATTAATTGCTTAGTTTTAGAAATTTTATAGTTATTTTCTTTTCGATAATTTTAGTATAATTATTAAATTAGTTAATTTATTGTTTATTATTTGAATATTGATAAGAACTATCATAAGTTTAGTAATATTATAGTTCTCGAGAGATCGATAACCTTACTTTGTATTACTTGATTCCGACCTGATATACTTGCTAGAGTATTCGCAATTTATTTTATATACATACATACATACATACATACATACATACATACATACATACATACATACATACATACATACATAGTTTGAGCAAATCATTTAATTACGGGCATAAAACTAGAGACAAAATTGGATTGGGCAATAGAAACTATTCAAAATATCGGTATAAGAGTTTAAAGATGTAATTTTATTCCTTTTTTCTCAAATTGATAATTAGTAAATAGGTTTATGTTATACAGTTGTAGCTTTAGCTACTCTTTTTTTTTTTTTTGAAATTGTAATTTCATTTTATTTTCCATCGATATAATATGTATTTAAAATGAGTATCCTTTTATCTCCTTACAGTTGTGTCTTTTTATCTATATTCTTCTTATTTTATATATACCTACATAAGTATATATATACAAACAAACTTTTTGCTTATAAAAAAAAAATCCAAAAATATGCTCTTTTAATAACCTAAGTTCTAAGTAATGTAAATATTGCCTCAGTTACTTAAGTTTCAATATATGTTTTAAGACTTCCATAAGAAAAATAATAATATTTTTATGTGAACTGTTTATTTCAAAACAAATTAGTCATAAATACCTTATGTAAATTAAGTTTACGATAACAACTAAGAGGTCAGTTTTTATTTTAAAATGGTTTACACGATAATACTATTACAACTCTGTCTCTTTAAAGTTCGACAAAATATGCGCATTTAATACCATAAGTAACTTCTCCCTCTCTTTCTCTCTCATGATAATGTGATAGCAATGGAGTAAAATACCTTTCCTTGCATCACGGCATTTAATATTTTTACTAGGTTTGATCTATCTCGATTTATTTTAGAGTTCATTCATATTTCTTAAGGTTTATTATTATTTTATCTATATTATTAAAGTGGAAGATGAGAGATTTTGGTATCTTTCTTTTATTTGCTTAAATTACCTATCATGCTTTTATACAATTTCATCGGGGTTATAATTGTTAATTACCTTAATTCACCCTTTTTACAAAAATTGACTACTTCTATATTTAACAAGTTTTATATTTGTCAAATGTAATTATTATTTTTATAATGTCAATGTTATTACTAATTATAGTACTAAATATAGTTCTTTACATTTAAAACCTTATATTATTATGGGAAAAATTACAATGGAAGGGATCAACATTTGAGTGTAAGTTCAAATAGGAGATCAACATTTCAAAAAATTTAAATAAGTGATCAACGTTTTCAAATGTTCAAATAAAGAATTAACGTTTTATAAAGTAATTCAAATACTGAATTCATAATTGCTAATCTATTAAATTATTTAAACTACTTTGTAAAATGTTGATCTCTTATTTGAACTTTTCAAAACGTTTATCCCTTATTTGAACCACTTTATAAAACGTTAATCCCTCATTTTAATTTTTTAAATATAGATCCCCTATTTAAATTTACCCTCAAACGTTGATTCCCTCTGTTCTAATTCTCCCTATTATTATGCTTATCCTTTTCTTTTTCTTTGTAATCTCTTTTTATGTATTACTTATGGTAAGATTTCTACCTTATTGGTTATGTTAAGATGAGATTCAACTGTGAGCTCTATTTTCAAAATCTCTAATTTGGCTTCAATCACATTGAGTTCCTCATTTAAATACAACCATTATGCAATTAATGCAAACCTTGCTAGGTTAACTATAAAACAAACTAAGAGCTTTGGTAATTTTTCATTTTTTTTTATCTTAACATCTTAGATTATTTTTTTTTAATGATGACATTAGATGTAGGCTTCCATTTTTGAAATATCTAGTTAGGTTACAACCTTGTTGAGTTCTTTAATTAATGCATTTGTTATCGCTTGGTAGATTATGCAAGGAATTTTTTGTGTGTGAAATATTATGAAATAAACGTATATATATATATATATATATTTTTAATTATGATAATGTTTTAATATTTTCTATCTTTGAACAATTGAGGCTAGCTTTAGGTAGAAGCTGCCTCTTTTTTGGTTTATTATATTCTATCTTTTTTGAATTATGTTCCCTACTGATAAATCATGTATATAAGTATGATCATATTGTATGTATTGGCCAATGTAAGTCCCTTAAAATTTTTTAAAATTTTCTTTTTCTTTTATAACAAATAATTTTTTTAGGAAAATTATAAATAACTTTTCTAAAATTTGACTTAAGTACAGATTGATTTCCTAAATTTTCAAAGTGTAGTTTTTAATCCCTTAAATTTTGATAAATTGACAATATAAAAGACATTTCCTTTTTTAGTTAAAAATGTCATACTATTGTCAAAGTCTAAAAGGCCTTAAAGTATATTTTGATAAGTTTAGAGGATGTTTATATATTAAAATTAATTTTTAAAAGGATTATTTTTAACCTATGGGGTTTGTTTGTCAATTTATCAAAGTTTATAAGGTCAAAAACTACATTTTGAAAGTTTATGGAGATTATTTGTATTTTTCTATATTTTTTTAATGACTTAATTTTTCAATCCTACGCAAGATACCATATGAATCAATGTAAAACAATGTAGATGTCAAGATCTCAATTATCTATATGATTCCATAAATAGATTTATCTTGGGTTTCAAATTAATATTTCCATATGTGTACAATTTGTGGATTTTTTTTTATAACACTACTTTAAAATACTTCGGTTCCAACAAGTTAAGTTTTTTGTGTTGATTTGTATATTGTTGTGTTACTTTAGGTTTTCTTCAATAAATTTAGCTTATCAGCTGTTTAAATTTAGTGCAAGGTTGTGTTCTAATTTATTTCAGTTTTTTTAATATTTTCATATGATTCCTTTATTTAGATATGGAGAATGCTTGAATAATGATGGTTTAAATTTAAAATATTCTATTTTTTTCTATAATTGTTTGAATTTTTTTTACATTATTTTTTTCCTTAAAAAAAAAAAAGAAGTTTCATTTTTTTTTAAAATCATGCCATCAAAATATCATAATCTCCCCTAATTACACTTTATTTTCATATCCCCACATTCCCATTTTCAAAACATTTAAACTTAATGTCATATTATGTAAGCAATTCGATTTTCCAAACAATAAATAATTCATTATGTCATATTAATTAGTTGATATTTATAAGGGTCTCTAAATAATAAAATGACTCTACCTTTGAACAAATTTAAATTTGAAAGAGTCTCACCAAAGGAAAAAAGGCATTAACAAGATTGTAAAATAATTTAAAGCCACAAAAAAAGTATTTTATTATCATGGTATATAGTGATGAAATTAGTCTAATATATTTAAAATATAGACAATTAGCGTTTAAGCTAATAGGGATTTACTTTTGATTTATAATTGGAATTATTTATAGAAACTGAAACGTATCATTATTGATAAATGTAACAACATAATCAAGTGTAACAAATGGAAATACAAAATATGAAAAGGTAAAAGTTTTAAAATTATAATTCATAACACTTCTATCCTTGTGTTTCTATAATATCTTAAATTATATAATTGTTGCCATTAGGTTTGTGGTATTTATGCATGTACTTGATGCACACACCCACTGTACATGTACCTTAATAGGATAATACTTTAATATTTTAGCTTCGTGTTTAATAAATCATATATTCTTCTGTTTCATATATGTGTAAAATTTAAGTCAAAGGCCTTTGTTCAATCTATATTCCCCTTTTTGAACTTTCTAACTTTAGTGTTATTTTTCATATTTTATTTTTAGTGAATAACATTTTCCATTTCCATTTTTTTCCGCTTTCAAAAAATTATACTCGTGTTAATTGTGCAAGGAGTTCCAAAACTTTCTTTTTTCTTTTTTCTCCCTTTTTTAGATAAGAGGGGGGTATAGAGTACTCTTGCATATTAGGGGATAGAATATATTAAAAAATGTTAATAATTTATTGCACTAAATTTTTAAAAAACTATTACTATTAGCATAAGTATTGCGATTGATTAATATATATATAGATACATCTGCGTAGAAAACTTCAGATGAATTTCATTTGAGGAAGTAATCATAACAATATGTTTAGTTACCAGTATGGATCATTCCCGTCATCATGATGGATTGCCCCCAGGTCTCTTTGACCACACCATATCAATTGCCTAAACCCCTTGAGATGCACTTGTCTTTCGAATTTACAACCTTGAACATGTACTACATATATTGTCAACCTTAATCCCAGAACAAGTCGGAATGGATTTGCTTGTTGGTTTTTGGGCTGTGGATCTGAAGTTGGCTTTTGGACCTGTTAATGGGCTGGGTTGTAGCCCACAGCACACTTAGTTACATTTACTGCTATCGTTTGTCTAAGCATACCGTTTAGTTTAACTAGTTAGCATAAGTAATCAGTGTAATGCGGCACTAATTGCACATGCAAATACAATTACCTGATTCCATTTACATTACTAATATAAATATGTGTGTTAGAAAAAAATAGAATGAGTAATTATGAATCAGTTAATACCGGCTCATTAAACACAAAATGTGAGTCACACTTTTAAAAAGAGTAATACTGCTTCCATGGTTGAAAAAAAAAAAAAATCTAATTTCAGCTTTAATATGAAATTGCTTAATGATGCTAAACTTGTTTGTCATAAATCATCTATCTTTCCCTTAAATGAGGAAACAAAAGCCGCGATGTGAGGGTATCATTTTGAAGATGCATGAAGAACACTCTTGGATAAATTCTACTAGCTTTTCCACATGGGGGACAGAAGAAAGCAATGTTATAGATGTATAGGTGATTTTCATAGCTTTACTAGATGGCCCAATTTCAGATTATATCTTGGTTAGCAAACGCTGAACCCTTTTCTCTTCCTTATTCTAAGAAATCATTACTCTATAATTCATTAGCTCATCTTATTGAAAAATTCCTTAACATTCTTTACTAATGAAAAATTTTGGACCATAAACTCTCAAAACCCTTTCTGACCTTTATTGGTCGTAAGTTGACCTATCTTGGTTCATAACTGGTCTGAGATAGCCCAATTCTTAGCCTTAGAGGATTAACTACAGTAAGACTAGTTGTCCTTAACCCTTTGGAGTTGAGGTTGACATCTCAACTCCCATATTGTGGTTAGCTTATAACATCTATGTTGCGAGGACCTCAGGAGTTTGTTTGAGAAGTTAGGACCTCGAGCATTAGAATACACCATAGAAGCGTGACTCTGTAGGAATGCTTGAGGTGCAATGTTATCTCTAAAAATCTCGAAACGTATCTATTTGAAAGATACACCTGTTTATTTGGACAAGATACATATCTATCTAGATTTTCTCCGAAAAAACCTATAAATAGGGGTTAAACTCTACAGGTAAGACATTTTACAAACACTCGTACCATCCCCTTTCCTTCTTTCTATCCTTCATCCTACAAACTTGCTAAATTAAGTATTAAAGTAGCTATATAGAATAATCCTCTAGTGCTCATTGACTATAACGCCCCAAAACCTAGGACACCATAACCCTATCACATGTCCCTAACTTCTACTGATATGTCAGACGTCTACGAACTTACAACTTATCTAAGATACACAAAATAATAACATAAAATCTACTAATTTATAATTTAACAACCTCAAATTTAAATAAGAGTGAAATGTCATCTACTTAAATTCCATAAAACATGAAAAGACTTTAAATTATAAGTTGGAGTTTCATAGTTCCAATAATAATTAAATTAAACCTAGGAATAGGAGTCACAGGTGACTCTATAACCACATAAGTCTCATTAATAAGTGATTCTAAAGAAAATAATTACAATCTTAAGTTCACTATTACAATTAAACTATGACACCCTGGCTCTATCCTCATAATAGTAATAATCTCTTTGGTTATTATAGTAAAGATAATCAAATTCGTAATTCTCAGCATAAATCCTATGATCTATCTTGTAACATATCACTGCAACTAAAAATTAACAATCCCATATGGTGAACCAATGCACAGTATAGGATACTATACACATGCACATGCACACACAAATTTGCTATCAAATGTAACAAACAATAGTTTTAAATGTTTCATTTAGGCTCACAATTATCACAGTTTTAACGTCTTGAAACTTGGCGTTATTCACGACCCCTAACACACAACATATATAGATATTACATAAGTATTGGTGTTGGGTACCCCCTAACACCCGAGTACCATAAACCAACTTAGATTTATCTTGATCATTTCAGTACGAGACTTTACGAGGGATAGCGTCATGTAAAGATCACCAGGTGCCTTATCAATACCACTAGACTAGACCAATGGGTGATTCAAGCCAAGTACAGCTAATAACACAATTAAGTGCAAGTTTCAATTAGTTTGGATTATATTCGCTAACCTAATATAGATATTCAATAAACATGTACGCTTTACCTGAAGTTCTTATCTCAAAATGATCTAACATTACGTATTCTCTAATACCCGTTCAAAACATAAACGCTATAAACTTAATGCAAGCTATCAAATTGTCTGTGTATTAATAAGCTAGCAACATGTACAAGTATGATTAACACTGTAAATGAATCTAGCTAGTTCATAAATTGCTTAAGTTCGGCTTTAATTTTATTCGAATAAAATATGGTAACAATCAAATTGAGCTTGAACTTTAAATTACTAAACTTTAAGCTCAAACTCAAACTTCAATGTAATTAAGTTTGGTATAATTTTAAATTTATTTTTTATTTTCTAAATATGAGTAAGTTTGAAGTTATTTCAAAAAAATATATCAAAAATTTGGGTTTAATTGAGCTAATTAAATTGAATTCGAGCTTAAATTTTAGAGTTGGGTCAAATTCAAGTTAAGCTTAAGTTTCAAATTTTTAACACAAGTTGGAGTTTGAACTCAATACTATGCTGTTTAGACTTGAGTTGATTACTCCTATATTGCTCCGAAAACTGAACATCCTCTATCCTCTCGTATTATTTGAATGCAAAATGTTATTTTTTTGGAAAATGTCGAAGGCGTCAACAGCAATGAGAATGTTCCTTCTCTTTTCCTTTTTCCTTCCTCTATACTCATTGATGATTTGATCTTCATGGAACGATAACTCGTCTTAAGTTTTTCTTTTCGCCGCAATTTCTATCGGATCACCCACTAAAGGATATTTCCACCCCCCACCCAAATACCGACTAAAGATTGAATCAAGCGAAACAATGAGAGTTGTTGTTCAAGCATGATACATGCATAAAAAAATCCGGGTATTTCATGCTTAGACCTTGGCTATATAGACCATGTTACGGCGCCAACCACTTAACCACGTGAGTTTGACAGATTAGGAGGTCAAACCTTATATTCTCGAAGGGATTGTTCTATTGCATAAAGTCTAAATCATTTGGGCTATCCATCATGCAATTTGGCATAAGCGTTAAGCGGACATAGCTATGGGCTTAAAGGGCTGCCATCAAAGTAACCACTTACTTACAAGTATATATGGAATATAATTTTAACGTCAGTTTTTTTTTCTTATGATCTCGATCATTTGTGATAATAGTTAGGTAGCATTTGATTATTAAAATAGAATGGGACAAGAAGAATTGAATAGCACAATATGAGTAGTATAGAAAGGTACATCCTTATTATACTATGTTTGGTATATATAATACTATATATAAATTATTATGATTTAAAATTAAAAAATGTAATTATTTATAACATAAATTACAATAAAATTAAATATTATGACTTAGAAATTTGGTGTAGAATTATTTTTAAAATTTTAAAGATATATTTATTTTATACTCCTTGAAATAGATTTTTGCACTATCAAATATATGATTCAAATTTGTGAGGTTTTTTTTTTATTTTTTAAATACTCTAGAATCTTTTTTGTTCAGAACAAGATGACAAAAAATTTTATTTGGTTCAATACTATGAAATTATAACAACGAAAGGATATTTTAAAGAGGGTATATTGATGGAAATTAAAAGAATATAGATTGAGAGAATGTAAATTCTTGATTTTCACTTAAGAATTCAGGTGCATCTGTCGCATCTCCGGGGATTTCCAGATAAAGATGGGAATGCTGTTGAGAAAGACGAACTAATACAAATACTTGAATTCTGAAGAAGATTATTTCTGTAAGATGCTAAAGTTTGTCGAAGCTCTATAATTCATTTTCATATTTTATTTCATATCATTATATTTCCTACGCATCGACCTTCATTCCATCGGTACCCTGTGTGGTGTTAAAATCAAAGATGGTGCTATATGTCTAAGTAGGGTCACTTAATGACCCTTTTAAAGTTGACAAAATCATAAGCTTTTGACCCAATGAATGTTATCTACGTCATATAATTAAAATGTCTGTTGACTCCATGGCTATTGAAAAAGGATCGAAAACACCGTATAAAAAAGGTTCTCACAAGCACTTATTAAGAGATTAAAGAAAAAAATTTACACTTTCCTATTTATTTATTTACTTTTATATTGTATAACACAAAAAAGCGTGAGGATGATATTTTCTTAGACCATTAAAACCATTTTTATCCCATAGAAAATCCATGAATATCACTTAAATACCATAAGGAACTAGCTATATTAAGGGAAAAAAAAAAAAAGAAGAAGATTTATTGGCACCAATAACATGTCACATGAGAGGTAGATAAGTACGAATAATGGAAATATAGTATAAATAATTCTATGATATTCTACCATTTCTCTTGTACAAAAACTGTCACATGTCAATATTTTACCAATACTTGTGCATTACTAATTAATCCATGTAAGGTGTTAAATTTACTGAAGTTTATGAAAGACCTGTCCACTGCCTACTTAGTTCTTAAAAAACTTGATATTTATTTCTTAGTACTTGAAGACTGGTATTTAATTAAGGATTTCACTTCATTCCTTCAAACCTCTTTATCTAGGTTTTCACATCCAGAACCAAGGATACAGATAATCTAGCAAGTGCACCAGCGTCTATTAACGGATCGAACCAGTTCCACTTTCAGTTTTGGATGGTGGGATAAATGTTAGGAATAGCTTATCAAAATTAATATTTAAAACTACTTCGACGTAAAAGAAATATCAAAAGATTATATTATTTATTTGGAGAAAAACAAAACTAATCATTATACTAGAATTGGTAATCTCCGGCAGCATTCCTGCTTATTATCAAAATTAATGTTTTAAGTTTCACTCCACACCATACCTATAACATAAGAAGCTAAGCTTGAAAATTAGTTCCTATTGTGGATAAAAATATTAACGTTTATTATTCACCATGTGTATAAGTTGTGAGTAAATAGTAATAGAATTTGGATATTTTTCAAAAATTATCAACTACCACTATCATATATTTGAATTTTGTTAGTATTTACTCACCACATTATATATATATATATAAAATAGATTTCGATCCTCCTTATTTACTATTTTCTTGATTTTTCTCAATTTATAAATCAGTAATTGAGATTATTTATATTTTTAAAATATCATGTAATGTCATAATAATATTGTCATATTTCATGCAATCTCAGCGATTAATTATATATGATAACATTTCAAAAATAAATGGAGGGAAATTAAAAAAAAATAAATGAAGAAGATTCATTTGCATATACAGGTGAAACTTTGCTGATTGGACTGAGATTCTCATTCACGCTTAATTGCACTTACAAGGAACAAATGGGATATGCAGGTGCATGTAATCATGTAGAGGATGAATACATTAACCAAAAGTGGTAGAATAATGTTAATTTGCCCGTATGGTGGGTTGCATAGTATGAAAGAATGTCAATATATGATGTCATGTTGGGAATTTCTTATCTAATTGTTCAGAGACTAAGCGCATTATGGAAAGACTGGGGCAAAACTTTTTCTTTTTCCACCCCTTTCTTTCATTAATTGGTGTGATATAAAATCCAATGAATAGATGAGTATGACAGATCCCTCATAAGGATACCATCATTTTCGCTAAAATCATAAAACTCACCGAAATAAATAAATCCTACATAGAGAACGGAAAAAAAAAGAAAAAGAAAAGTTATATATACACATGAAATGAAACTGCTTATCCAAATATTGCTGAGAAAATAATATCAATCCAATCATCACAATCCTTAATCCAACTGAAGCTGTAAAAGTCAACTTATGGTAATAGATATGTAATAGGGATTTATCGATGATGGTGGAAATGGTAAAAAAAGTAGCAAATCCAAGAATATGTACTTAGCTAGAGATGTTGAGATCAGTGGTGATGGATCCACAATTTTAAAGTGATGGAGGAAGAGAAGAAGTTTAGATAAGTTGTGTTCGAACTTCCATATCTCTGCATTTATTGTTTAAATTAAGCTTTTCAGAACTCCAAATTTTGGTGTCTTTGAGACTAAAAAAATAAAATAAAATAATACTCTAAATTGCGTAATCTAAAATTTCAAATAATTATGAGACACTATAATATAAGCCTACAATGTACGGAAAAAGTTCATACACTTAATTGAAATAAATTTATATCGCAAAATTTTGAAAATCTAAACACCTGTTCTATGAATCATTGATAAAATTTAGAATATAAACACCTATAATAGTTGCATTTGAGAGGTAGAAAGTAAATCGATGGAAAGAAAATGTCATCAGACAAACAAACAAAATAAAAATAAAATAACAAGAAAGAAAGAAATAGAAGATTAGTATACCAGGAGATATTAAAGCTTTTCTTTTTTTTCCCCTCTTTAATTTCCCCCCTCCTTTTAGTGTTTGTCCCTAAAAATAAAAGTGATAATTTGAAGGTTGCTATTGCGTGCTTAGAAGGCAATGCGAAACTTCGTTGAAACTCCACGTTGATTACTTTTTGGGCAGAAACACTGAAATAAAGTAATTTAAGTAAGGTTAGATACTAAAATAAAAAGATACAAAAATGAAGTGAAAAGAAAATATTATTATGTCTTATTCTTGCTAAATGGGGTTCCAACCGAAAATTTGAATGTCTCTCCAAATATTTGTGGTTTTTGGTATGGGATTGTACACTTGCAGCCCATTTTATGCCTTTTACAAGATACTAATTGTGAAGCCAAATCATATTGTATATTTTACGCACTTAATATATGAGGAAAGTGTTAGAGATGGCAACAAATCTTCATAATTGGATGATAACAATAAATCTCGACAATGAATGTATGTGATAATAAATCATCAAAAGTCCTCAAGATTTGCTAATGAATGTATATATTTGCTATAATATTTTTGTAATCTTTTACAATTATATTTTCAATTCATTGTATCTTATGTAACCTTATAAATAGTAGGAAATGTAATATAGTATTTTTATTGGCTCAAAATATTCGTTTTGGTTTTTCTTTATAGTTACCAGAGCCTTCGACTTACGCTATCCTTGGTTGTGTTTTACTTTTCATTTGTTTTTATGGCTTCTCAAAACTCTAGTTTTATCTCACCAAATATTGCTCAGTTGGCGTCAATTCGCTTAAATGGCTGAAATTATTTGGTTTGGGTTTCTTAATTTACTCCAGCATTAAGAAGCTATAATTTGTTAGGTTTTGTGGATGGCAATGAACCATGCCCAACTAAGTATTTGTAAGATGATAAAAAGGAGCTTAACCAAGCTTATTCTTTATGGGAGAAGAAAGAGCAATTTGTTTTAAGTTGGTTAAATTCTACTCTCACCGAAAACGTCCTTTCTACTCTTTATGGACTTTCTACGTTGAGGCAAGTTTGGCAAGCCCTTCAAAGCCATTGTGCCTCTCAATCTCACTTTTAGATAAACCGCCTTTAGAAATAACTTCAATCCTTTAAGCAAGAAAAGAGAACTTATGTTGATTATCTGTAACTTGTTAAATCATATATGGATCAATTAGTTACTGCTGGCAAACCACTTGAGAAAGATGATCTCATAACCTATGGTCTTTTGAGGTTGAATAATTCCTATCTCACTTTTATTACCTCATGTCAATTTGCTCATCATGACAAACCAATGAGCTTTGATGATTTTTAATTGGAACTATTGTCATATGAACTTACCTTCGAACAACAAAATCCTACGGTTTCTAATGATCAACCTACTTTTGTTATACTTTTGCTATGATGGCCAAAAGTCATCGTTCTTATGGTGGATAAAAAAATTTTAAGTCTTCTCCTCATCATAAACAAAGAAGTCATTCTAAGCACACTAGGGTTGATATCAATAAGATTCCTAAACATGTCTTTGATGCAATCTAAAAGCCTCATGTCAAATTTGCAAAAAATCCAATCATCAAGCATTAGATTGTTTCAAATAGATGGATTTTAGCTTTCAAGGTCAACATCTTCTATAGCAATTTTGTGCCACAGTTGCTTACTCTAATGCTGGAGGAGTAGAGAATAGCACATGGTATGCACATAGCGATGCAAATTAACATATCACTAACGATTTAAGTAATATTATACTTACTAAAAGTTATGATGGAAATGACAGGGTGGCTATAGGCAATGGTTCTGGTCTTCTAATAAAAAATAAGGGTTCCCTCTCTTTCCTTTCTAAATCAAATTATCCCCTTTACTTTCATAATATGCTTCATTATCTCATGGCCACGACTAACCTTCTTTATACTCACATCTTCTCTCTCTCTTTTTTTTTTTTTTTTGTTAAGGATAATAGTACTGGACAAACACTACTAGAGGGGTCAAGTAAAGGAGGATTGTATTCTATTTGAGTGAATAAAGTATCTCTCAATATTACTTGTTTTAAGGTTGCTCTCTTAGGTGTGAAAGCGTCACTAGAAATTTGGCATGCTTGACTTGGTCATCCATCTTTAAATATCATGAGACATGTTATCTCTATTTCTAGTGTTTTCGTTCAAGGCTCTTCTAAATTTGATTTGTTTGTCATTCATGTCAATAAGGAAAAGCTAAACAATTAGCTTTTAATAGATCTACTCATGAGTCTACATGTCTTTTAGAATTAATTCATTCTAATGTGTAGGTTTCTCTTATTAAAACACAAAGTGGTCATCAATATTACGTTATCTTTGTTGATGACTACACTAGATTTGGGTGTATATTTCCTCTTTTCGATAAGTTTGAAGTATTTTCTTACTTTGTTAAATTTCGAACTTTGACTGAAAATTTGTTTTCTGCGCGTATCAAGCCACTCATGACTAATAGTAATAGTGAATACATTTCTATTTTCTTTCATGACCATGTTGCTTTAAATGGAATTTTGCATAAGTTCACTTGTCCTCATACCTCTCGATAAAATGGCATTACAAAGAGGAAGTATAGACATAAAATGGAAATCGATTTGTCATTATTAGCACACTTTAGTCTCTCTTCTATTTTCTGGGTTGAAGCCTTTTTTACAACACTTTATCTTATATATAGATTGCCTACTATTGATCTTCACAATGATTCTCCATATCCAAATTATTCAATACGGCTCCAAATTATTCAAGAGAATTTTTTGTTGTGCTTGTTATTTACTTTTACGACCTTACATTCATAGCAAAACTGCCTTTCGAAATAAAAGATGCATTTTTCTTGGATATTCACCAAACCAAAAAGGATACAAGTATTTGATCCTTTGTCTAACAAGATCTACATCTCTTGGAATGTAGTATTAGATGAGAATACTTTTCCAGCTTGAGAGTAGTCCTCTTCTCACCATAGTGCACCTCCAGTTGAATCCATAGTAAGAGTCCTCTTCTCACCATAGTGCACCTCTAGTTGAATCCATAGTAAGTACTACTACTCCTTTTTCTTTACCTCCACTTGATATTTTTTACTCTTTGAGCAATATACATGAAAACACTTTCCTTACACCAAACTCCTCACCGCTTGCACTAATAGAATAAACTAATCTACCTCCATTCACATCCCTTTTACAACCTTCTCCAACCCATCATCATATGGTCACTTGAAGCTACATAGGGTTTCTTCCTCCCAAAAACTTCTTTAACTTTCACTTGTTTTACACCACTAAATGTTCACTTATAGCTTTTCATTATGTTACTCTAATTATAGAACCTACTACATACAAACAAGCTTGTCAATCTAAGGAATGTAGTAATGTCATAAAACAAGAATTTGATGCTCTTGTACTAAACAAGACATAGACTTTTTGTCCCTATCCACCTAATCATAACATCATAAAAACTAAGTAGGTGTTTAAATTTAAATATTGAGCTGATGATAGCATAGAACACTATAAGGCACAAATTATTACTAAAGGGTTTGAGCAAATTAGTGGTGTTGATTTTTTCGATACATTTAGTCATGTTATTAAACCAGCTACTATGAGATTAATTTTAGCTCTAGCAGTTAATTATGGATGACATATTCATCAATTAGACGTCCATAATACCTTTTTACATGGTGTTTTTCAAGAAGAGGTATACATTGAGCAACTAGAGGGTTTTATGAATTCTCATTATCCTAATCATGTGTATAGGCTTAATAAGGCACCATATGGCCTCAAGTAGGCACCTTGAGCATAGGACACGAAAGTGTCTCATTCCTTACTTGATCTTGGCTTTCAGGCTTGTCGACTTGATACATATCTTTTTATGTTTCATTGTGATACCGTTCATTTATATATTCTTATCTACATTGATGATTTGTTCATTATAGGTGCTCACACTTTCTTGATTTTTTTCTCTTATCAATAAGTTAAAGAATGAGTTTGCTTTGAAGGATCTTAGTCCTTTGTCATACTTTCTTGGTATTCAAGTTACATGTGATAAGCATGGTTTACATCTTTGACAAAGTAAATATATTATTGACCTTCTACATTGTGCTCGCATGATTATTTCTAAACCATACAATGCTCTATGTGCATTTAGTACTAAACTTAGCTCTAATGATGGTGATCCTCTTGATAATGATTTTGAGTGTCATAGTATTATAAGCACCTTATAGTATTGTACTTTAACATGTATTGAGATTTCATTTATTGTTAATCAATTATGTCAATTTTTACATGCTCTCACCTCTAAACATTGGGCGACTGCTAAGCGTGTCTTACGTTACTTAAAAGGAACCATTTATCATGGTTTCTAGGGATCAAATATATTACGAGCCTATAGTCATTCTAATTGAGCTGGGGATCTAACTGGTAGCAATTTACTATTGGTTATGGTGTTTTTTATGGTTCATCTCTTATATCTTAGTGTACTAAGAAGCAGGTTGTTATCTCTCGATCTAGTACAAAAGCTAAATACCATGCTCTTGCTCATACAGTAGCTGAATTATATTAGATTCGAATGCTTCTTAAAAATCTTTATATGGCAATCATCTTCTCCATTAATATGGTGTAACAATATTAGTGCCATTGCACTTGTTGCGAATTCCATTTTTCATGCCTATACAAACCATATTGAAGTTGATTGTAAATTTATTCATGAAAAGTTACTAAATTGAGACATTCAAATTAAGTTTATCTCTACTTTCGACCATGTAGCTGATGTCTTCATCAAAGGTCTTTCTAGTAATTAGTTTCAATTTTCGAAATCCAAACGTAGGGTATGTGATCTTCTTATTCGTTTGCAAGGAACTATTAAAGATGGCAACAAATCTTTAGATTTGGATGATGACAACAAATCTTGACAACGAATCTACGTGATAAGAAAACATCACATCCTCAAGATTTGCTAATGAATGTATATATCTGCTGTAATGTTTTTGTAATCTTTTACAATTATATTTTCAATTCATTGTATCTTATGTAACCTTATAAATAACAAAAAAATATAATATAGTTTTTCTTTAGATCAAAATATTCTTTTTGGTTTTTCTTTCTAGGTATGTTCTAACACCCATGCAAATACTAATGAGACACTACTAAGATCACTTTTTTAATTTTACATTTGAAATTTAAAGTTTTTGGTTTATGCAATATCTTTCAATAGATAAAGATATAGTAAATCTAATAAATAAAAATTTAATTAAGTATAATATAAAATACTTTAGATATTAAGTGTAAAAATTGACAGTTAATAGAAAAATAAATAATGTTCAAGCTGTTATTTCAACATCATCCAAATAATGTTAAAGTTCTAGTTTAGTCTTAAAATTTGATCTGAAACCATATAACGTTTTGAAACAAGATACAAAACCTGTCCTAAAACCCTATACGAGAATTATCAGTTAGATGAATCGAAAAACCCTATGCGACAATCATTAGTTAGATGAGTCGACTATCTTATAATATTCTACTCAATAGTATCCCTAGCAAGAAAGATGAAGTCTTAAGAGATTAAGGGTAGAAAATAAGCAGTCTTAGCAAGCTCTCATACACTAACAATAGGTGATAGACAAAGGGGTCCAATGAATCTAGTATATATAGAGGTCCATGATCAATGTTGAATTATCTTTTTCACTAGTAGTCCAAACTAATTGGCAGTGAATGCAAAGGATACATTAATAAAAAAAAAAAATCATGGTACATAGGAATAAGCTTTAAGAGTTTATTAAATGTCAGGACTTAAAATTAATATCTTAACCTCCTAAAAGATATTTAAATAAGAGGAGCAATCTTAACATATTATTATTATATTATGAATCCAACAATTGAAAACTTTATATCTAATTCCAAATAATTCTGTCTAATCATTTAGATCTTGGCAATTAAAACTATTAGTCACATGTAAATTTAAATTATTATCAAGTTTAGCACATTTGGCATGTTATAGTTTTTCTTACATATCAATGTAAGCTAAGTGCTAAAGCTTACTATATATCAATAGATTGTTGAATTGTTAAATATGAGTCTTCATTTTATTTGTAGTTGGTATTAGAAGTTTTATAACCGTTTAGAGGAGCAGCACTTGAGGAAAAAGTGAAGGGGTCATCATTGAATATCTAAATGGTATTAGTTAAGTTTATTTAATAAGAAAATCTATAATTTTTACAATCAAAATAATCAAACATGAAATTTATCATAACTATAATATGGTTATGTTATAAAATTTCAATACAATAGGAAAAGTTAAATGGTTTTGAAATTGTTCTCTTTTGATGATGCTTTCATAACTCTTTTCATAAAGTAAGATATTAAGACAAGTACATGATTATATACATCTCAAGTTCCCTAACAAATTTCACTAAGATATGTACATGAGGATATACATGCTAAGTTCCCTAACAAATTTCACCAAAACGTTGAGCCAAAAGGAAGATTTTATTTTAAAAATATTGTTTTATAATATCTTATAAAAGTACACATAAACTTCATTAACGGAGTGTATAACTAAAATTATTTTTAGAAGTGGCTAAGAAGCTATATAAGCCTTGACATATTCACTACTGTAAGCCCTCAATTTTTTTGCCAAAGTTTTTACGTGAGAAGTAGTGTCAAATCACAAGCATTACCATCATTCATCCAATATTGCACACTACCATCATTACATGCCCCAACTATCATTGTGTGCCATTCATTCAATGTTTTTTTATACCTTAGTCTTCCTAACTGATTAACCTTTTGAATCACAACAACCATTGATTAACCCTTGTTATGTATTGTGTTACTTTATTGTTTGTTTTTTTTAGCCACATTGTATTCCTATTGTTGGGTTTTGTCAAAAATTATCAACCTCAATAAATATAATATAACACAAAATGATAAAAATGTTAAACATTTTTGTTTGTTTATTTAGTTATTCTAGTGTATTTATCTTACGTGTTTGTTACGTATATTATAGATAGTATATATAAAAGAGCACTGTATTTTACAGTTTTGACTAATACATTTCAATGCACACTTTTACATTTGCAATTCGTAATAACTTTGGTTCTCTTGAACAGTTTGACTGTTCTACTTCATCCTATAAGTTTCATTCAAAGTAGTATCAAGATCTTTGGTATCATTGTTTGCTAGTGAGAGTTTCTTGCTTCATTGAGCACTATGTCAAAAACTATGATTACATCATTAGATAATACATATGGATCTGTATTATTTGTCTAGACCGAATGATCCAAGACTATTGATAGCAAATTTAATCTTCAACGGAAGGAATTTCAATGGTTGGAGTCGTTTAATTAGGATTGCCTTAAGTGGTAAAGAAAAATTAGGATTCATCGAAAGAACTATCTGAAAACCTGATGATAATGATTTGGATAATAAAAAATGGATTCAGAATTATTTTATTATAAAATGTTAGTTGCTTAATTTCATGACAAAAGAGCTTTTTTAAGCATTTATGTATGCTACATCTACAAAAGAGTTATGGGATGATGTATGTGAAAGGTTTGGGATAGTCAGTGTGATTGACTACCACTCGAGCTTGACTCTAAATCTCGAGACCCCTTACTCGAGCTTGACTCTAAGGTCTCTAGAGCTAACTAAGACAGCGCATGGCTCAATTCATTGCATATTGAGGTCCTTACTCAAGGTCTCCATGCACCATCTGAGTTATCTATTGACAATCTACCTACTGAGGTCCAAGCATCTCCTTGTTAAGTTGTTCCTACTTTAGAATAGCTTGGCGTTAAGGAATCTCCTTACTAGAGTATGGTACTAATGATGTCCTTACATGTGTTGACCTATTTCTAACATTTTACTATATTCCTTTTGTCTCATTTTTCTTATGTACCCTTTTGAGTATGTATTGGGATCTCACATTTGTATGTTATCCCTTTGGTAATTTATATTGCTCTAAAGACTTACTACAAATAGTATTTTCTCTTATAAAGCTAAATTATCTATTACATCACATATGAATATTCTTCTTTTTGTGAGACATTTTCACCAAGTTGTTTATATACTCTTATCTAATCATGTTGGTAGCTTGAGGCTAAAAGCAAATGAGCGAATGGACCTTAGCCTTCTATTTGTGAATCATATCAAGTCAGAGATTAAGTTGTGTTATGCTCTCTAGTGAATTATATTTGTAGAGTAGCACCACATAGCTACTGAGTTTGATTCCCTTTCTACCTACCTTTTCTTTGATATCTCGAAGAGACCCATTTTAGTCGTGGTAAAACCTAATGATAACTCTACTCCTATGTACACCATAATAGGTCATCGATTTATCAATTGCAATTGGAAATCTCAAATATAAAACAAGGAAATTTAAGTGTAACTACATATTTCAATAAATTGAAGAAGCTTTAGGATGAGTTAAGAAGTTTAAGAGAGAATCTAATTTGTACTTGTAGTACTTTTCAAGGATAAAGTTGTGATTTGAAAGCGAAATTACAGAGTATAAAAAATAAAAATAAGTCAATCTAGTTTCTTACAAGGTTTGAATGAGTCTTATGATATATAAGCAATCGGATCATTTCTATGGACCCTTTTCCAACAATGAGTAAAGCATATTGCTTGCTTTGCTAAGTTGAAAAACAAAAATAGATGAGTGTTGCTTCTAATTACAATAAGTTAGTATGTGTGCTTTGTAAAAATCAAGGACACTTAATAGATAGATTCTTTGAATTGGTTGGATTTTCGTATTGGTATAAAAGTTCTAAGTCAAGTGGAAGGAATAGTGGCATGGTAGCAACAATTGCTATTCTATTCCAATTAAATACTAATGTTGTCGATACTCCATCTGATTACTATGATAATCGATTTGTTATTACTAATAATGATATAAATCTTGTATGTAGAATTTGTCAGAAGTTGTGAAGGCTTTGAAGGACACTCTTTTCCAAGAAAAGCAACCACATCTAGCAAGTGTTGTGAACTTTGCAGGTAACATCTTATCTTTAGCTACACATTTTGATAGTGAAGCAGATAAATGGACTATAGACTCAAGCACCTCTAACCATATTACTCCTTTTCCATTCCTTTTACTTGATGAACAAACCATACAAGAGCCAATAAAAACAAGATTACTTAATGGTCATGTAAAGCTAGTTCATGTTTTTGGTAATGTTCCAATTAACAACCACAAAATTCCAAAGCATGTTCTTTTATTACTCTAATTTTAGTTTAATATACTATCCATTAGTATACTATTAGAACAAAATAGTTTGACCATTTTTTTTATTGCTAAACTTGTATTGTATAGGACTAGAATAAATAACCCATTGCTCATACTGATGCTATGTCTGGACTTTATGTCTTAAAGTTACATATCAATCAATAATAAAGTGCCCATAGATTTGTTTCACAAGAAACTTGAGCATACTTTCTTATCCTCTTTGTTTCATTTAGATGAGTATAAAGATGGTAAAAACTCAAACTTTACTTGTGACACATGTATAATTGCAAAATTTTATCGTTAAACTTTTGCTTCTGATTCTTCTCATGCTTCTTCCATCTTTAAGTTGCTTCATAGGGATATATGGGAACATTTAATAAACCTTCTATTTTTGGTGAGAAAATTTTCTTTAATAGATGACTTCTTTAAGTGTACATAGACATTTTTATTTAAATATAAATCTCAAACCTTCTCCATTCTAGCTAAGTTTTTAGCCTATTTTAAAAACAATTTTTATTGCATACCCAAATATGTTAGGACTAATAATGAAGTAAAATTTGTTTCACAAGACTCCCAAAAATTGTTCAATGATCTTAGTATTTTCCATCAAAGAGTGTCAGTGACACTCCTCAACAAAATGGGGTGGTTTAGAGAAAGCATAGACATTTATTAGACACGGCAAAACTATTTTGTTTCCAAGCCAATCTTCCTAAATACTTTTAGGGAGAATTTTGTGTTAGTTGCTATAACAAACGTTAATCGTATGCCATCACAAATCTAAAATTGGAAAACACCATATCAGCTTTTTTATAAGAAACCACCAACTTATCATGATCTTAGGGTGTTTGGATGTCTATGTGATGCTACTACTATTAAAAATTATTGAGATAAATTTGATCTAAGAAGTAGAAGATGTATATTCCTAAATATCCCTGTGGGCAAAAATGATACAAGTTATTTGATTTGGATTCACAAAAAATATTTGTTAGTTGAAATGTTCTTTTCAAAGAAGACATCTTTCCTTTCAAAAAATCCTTGCAAACATCCAATTCCTATCAGTTAACAAAACAAGCTTGTTTCACGTGCAAGATTCTGATTTTGAAGAATCCTTCACCTTTGGTTCATTGCATTCATCTGTTCATACATCCTCATCTCCTTTTGATATAACCAATCATCTTTCCCAGTCATTCAAAGTCGATGACAATTTATTTGTTTCCAAATGGCCACCAATAGTTCGAACTTCAAATAGGGTAAGGAAGACATGAAACCTAATTAAGTGATTTTGCGTATGATGTCCATCACAACCACTCTATTCCTCTTCTTTCCATACTTTGTACCCATTGTTTTCATTTGATTCCTTTTCCTCATACCCAAAGGTGTATGTTAAGTCTTTACCCATTCTTTCCATACTTATCATGAAGCTAAGGATGATCCTAAATAGGTTAAAGTAATGTAAAAGGAGTTATTAGCTTCGGATTCTAATAATGGTGAGGAATTGA
This sequence comes from Lumnitzera racemosa, assembly GCA_024138005.1. Classification (NCBI taxonomy): domain Eukaryota; kingdom Viridiplantae; phylum Streptophyta; class Magnoliopsida; order Myrtales; family Combretaceae; genus Lumnitzera; species Lumnitzera racemosa. The sequence goes on from JAMXBC010000004.1 coordinate 99,829,490, forward strand.
CCTTTTTGTCTCCAAGAAAGAAGGCCATTAGATGTAAATGGGTTTTCAAAGTTAAGTATAAATTTGATTGTTCCATAGAATGATATAAAGCTTACTTGGTTACTAAAGGGTAGAGTCAACTAAAGAGCATGGATTATATACATACATTTTCAGTTGTAGCAAAACTAATTATAGTGAGACTTTTACTTACTCTAACTGCAATTAAAGGTGAGCATGTGCACTAACTAGATGTTATTAATGCTTCTCTTTTTTATCACAAATTTATTAATGAAGAGATTTATATGAACCCTCCTGAAGGTTATTCTACAGCTCGTTCAAGTCAAGTTAGCAAATTAACTTGATAATTATATAGCCTCAAATAGGCCTCAAGGTAGTAGAATAAGGAATTCACAAGACACTTAGTTTCATGTAGCTTTCTTCAATCAAAAAATGGCTACCCACTATTTACAAAACATACATCACATGGTTTTATTGCAATATTGGTTTATGTTGATGATGTCCTCTTGGTCGAGGATGATTTGGATGATTTATCTATAGTTAAGCACTCTCTTGACACAACCTTCACTACAATTTTTATTAGAGATTAAGACTTGTAGGATCCCTGCTAGATTTTCATTAAATTATAGGAAATTCACTTTAGATATCTTGAAAGATTTAGGCTCATATGTGCAAAGCCTTATTCAGTTCCTTTTCCAACTCATCTACATCTTGACTCATACTCAGGTAAGGTATTAGCAGACCTATCATTGTATCATTGCTTAATTGGGTGCTTACTCTATCTTACACTGACAAGACTAGATTTATGTTTTGCTATTCAACAAGTGAGCCTGTTTATGTCATGTCCTAGAAGACTTCATTTATTGGCTACTTTCCATGTCTTGAAATATGTTAAAGGGATCTGGAATAGAGGATTGTTTTATTCTTTATTCTCCTCTTTTCAACTTCATGGTTATGCGGAAGGAGATTGGGGAGCTTGTAAGGTTGATAAAAATTCTTCAACTAGTTTTTGTGTTGTTCTTGGTTGTTCCCTTAATTCTTGGGGAAAAAAAAACAACAATGTCCACATCCTCTATTGAATTAAAATATTGAAGCATTGCTTTGACTATTAAGAATCCGATGCTATTTCACTACCCATGCCTCTATTCTCTAATAGTAGCTTTACTAAGCAAATTATTGAGAACCCTTGCTCTCATGGGAGCACCAAGCACATAGAAATCAATGTAAATTTTACATGTGACCATATTAAGTATGCATTTCTTCAAATTCTCCATGTTCCTTCTACATCGCAATTGGTTGATTGTATGACTAAACCTATTCAAGTTTCTTAACTAGATTATTATGTTTATTCCAAGTTCAAAAAAGGGGACGGTGGGGTATAGGGTAGGGTGGTGTATTGGCATTTCTATTTGTTTGTGTAGTCAGTCTAGTGTATTTATCTCATATGCTTCTCATGTGTATTGTATATAATATGTATAAAAGAGTACTTGTATCACACCCCGAACAGGAAGAGTCATAACAGTCGCGTCGTGTAAACTAATCTAAGATAGAAGCTAACCTTACAGTTGCTATCATAGATACAGTTTACACAAGGCGCACAACTTAACTAACTTAAAACGTCTGTTCTGATACCTGTTAATAACCAAACTTGTGGTAGAGCTTTTACAAAATACCTATTCTATATAACCTGTTGTTTAGTACCACAACAGTATTTATACAAACGTTTTATATCTAAAGGTAAAGTTTACAATCAGAGTTTATTGAAAACCACAGGTTTTGCAGTCTATATACAATAAGTTAGGAAACTAGTGGGCTCTCAGGGAATTCCTAATTAGTTTCCTCAAAACTTAAAGATAGAGTCAAAAGTCTAGGTTCAATTGATTCCTCGATCCTCACTTTCCCAAATAGCAGCACACTAACTTGGGAACAGTAGTATCTGAACGTCCTGTCTTTACTCAACACCTACAAAAGAGTCTATAAGGATGTGAGCACGACTAGCTCAGTAAGTGAGACGAAGTTAGAAGAGTACTGCACAATCACAAATAAGGTTAATAATTATGATGAAATACAATGCAATCACTCAAATGAAACATTGTACAGTGTTATCCGGTCTACTGTGAGGTTAGAAAAATTACATTCGCTCCAACCGGAATTGAAGAGTTTCATCGCGACTTTAGTCGGACCAAACTCGAGCTTGTGCAATGGAGAACACCTTCCTCCCATGACCGCCTTTGAACCATGGCCCCCAACCTTGCCGCAACCTCCTCACCTATCACTTAGTTCGACTAAGGATGGGGAAAGGACTATCTCAACTATCCTCATCGAAGGAAGTCGGTATTTGGCCTGCACAACCGAGTATCATTTACACACACAGTATGCATACAATCATCTAACTACAAACACAACTAGAAGTACTTTTGGGTCTCCGGATACTTTAAATAGTATCCAAACAGGCGGTGAAGCCATAATCCCAACTTAAATCGTCAACCATCTTTGTATTGGAAGGTTCTAATTACACAAAAGACCCAAATTCAGTTTTCATAATAATTACGAAAATATTAGGGTTTAATCTAAAATGATTATATATATATATATTATTTCCATAATATATAGTCGTATTATCACTATATATCGAATTAAGTTATTAATTGTTAATACTATACATCATATATACTATTACGTATTATATATCATTTCGATTATATCGAAACGTACTTTTAATTTATTAATTCACATTTTATTTCCGGTAAGGTTACCAAAATATGTACATTCTTAAATATGATAAAGTTATAGGTTAAATTACTTAAGGTTGTCCGATTTTAACAAAATTAGTATTGTTGGATTTGTATAGACCAACGACACGTTTTACGGGTATTATTTTTAGAGACGACTTTTAACAGGTAGTTTAAGTTTTTAATACAGTTATTTATAATTATATAAATATGATCGTATTATACGTAAGTTACGTTATTAAATTGTATTTTATCTAATTTGTCCATATATTATTAGAATAAAAGTATTATCCAATTCTAATATACTTAAAGTGTATCCCGATCAGAAAATATTAATAAATATAATAAAAATATTCATTTAATCTAATCTGATCAGCAATCCTATGTATAGTTTTTATTTAACTATTTAATTCATTTTACCTTATTAATATTACAAATACACCTCGACTTGTAAATTAAGCTATTTTACTTAGTAAATTCGTAATAAATAGTCCGGGTTACCAAATAATTCCTTGAAAATTTTTATAGACTCTTAAAAATATAGGAAATTCAGTTATCACTTGGTTTCAAGTTTCCGACTTATCGCCTATATATTCGTATTGACGATTTTACCCCTAAATTATCATAAATTATCCAATTATGATTCTTTTTGCACCAAATTAAGTTCAATCAGACTCAATACTATTATTATTTATTATAGATCAGTACATGTTCATTTCATCAATTAATTTCATAATTTCCTATTAAATTCATAATTTCATCTTATTTTCAAGCTATTTTCAGACCCAAAAATGCAATAAATATTAAAAATATTCAAATGAAAATTCAGGCTATATAGCAATTATCTATATATCATAAATATCTTATACAAAAATTTTCAACTAGAAACAACATTATTTAGCACATTTATTTTACAAATCTAAATTTGAGTGAACGGTAGATTTCTTAAGAGAGTATATTAAATATTACGAATTTTTCAAAAATAAAAATATTACGTGAAAGCATATTCAAAATAACCTAAGTATAAATTTTTTCATAATTTTCTGGGAAGATTTACTAACTTTTAAAAATTATTAAAAAATAAGGCAGGAAATTAACCTTGGTGTCCTTGGGTGCTTCGGTGGCCAACAACGGTTAGGTGGTTATCGGACAGCTTACGCGGTGGGTAGACCGTGTGGGGTTGACAGGATTTCACAGCAGATATAGGGTAGGCTTGGTTTTCAGCCTAGCACGAGTTTTCCCCTGTTTTTTGTTTAATTTTCCTAAATTGTTCTATTTTCCAATTTTTTTCTTTTTCTCTATTCTTGGTTCTTAATTGCTAAAATGTTGCTAATTTTCTGATAGTATAGTATTTGTAGAATTTTTTTTCACCGCCTATGAATTTTTCTTTTGTTTTCTCCATTTAATGAAGTAAGAGGTGTCCATTTTTCCTCCTTCTACTTTTGATTCATCGATTTCTTTTCTTCTGCAGCAGCCACGATAGCATTAGCAATTTCAGGTGTCTTAGAGTTGATTTAAGTCAGCTTTAATATAGTTTAATTAAATAATGATAATATATATATATATGTTATGACCAAATTAGTTATTTACTTAGTATATAGGTATGTACCCTATGTAAATATCACATGGATTATATAACTTTACTCATATAATTACATTTCTAACATATTTTTTATTTATTAGATATGTTCTAAAGTAAATTTCATGAATTTAACATAATATGTGTGTATATATATATATATATAATTACATAATTTAGGGTTAATTTACGAATATAATTATTATTTATACCAGGTATACTCATAAAATTATGTTTATTTTTATATAGTAAATTATACTATATTATCTCATTTTATAGCTCAATTAACTTATTTCTAAGTTCCCGTCGCAATCTAAGTTCGATTTTAGGAGTTCTGAATATTTTAATACTCTATAGAATATTCTTACTTCTAAGGGAAAAATTTGGATTTTAGGTTATTATTTCTAAAATCTAACTTCACTATAATATTTTGACTAATTTTTTTATTTTATTCGTAAAGTTTAGGATCAATCAGATAAATTTTCCCAAAAACCTTAAATTTAGGCTCGATTGTCCTAAATTTAATTTTGGAAGCTTACAACTTGTGCACAACAATTTTAACCAACACATTTCAATACACATTTTTATATCTACAACTTGTGATATCTCTGATTTGCTCGAATAGTTTGACTCTTCCCTTTCATTTTATAAGTTTCATTCAATTTTCTTCATTCGATTGTTACAATTTGTTTTTTTTTAAAAAAAAAAATCTTATGTGAACTAAATACATAAAGATCCAATTATAAATAATGTGTATGTTATATGCTATTTAACATTAGGAATCATTTGTATATGCTATGTACCGAAAGTATGCCATATGGCAAATGGTTTAAAGTTGGATCTTTAGAGCACATGCAATACGCGTTTCCTCGTGCATCTCCTAAGGCATAAGGAAAGATATTAAGATCAACTATTGGTGGTTCTTAATGTATAGACAAGAAAAACGATAAACCATTAAAAATTATATATTTAATGAAGATGTTATGATAATACTATTGATCGATTTCAAATTTTGGATAAATTTCATCAACATCTTTTCTCATTGTTTTATCATTACTCTTGTGGAAACTTATATGCCTAATTATCAATAGACCTCATTATATACATATATATATCTATATATATATATATATATATTATATATATACACACGCACATACATACAAATGTATACTTATATTATGGAGCAGTAGACACCCATATACAAACTACAAACTCTTAAATACATGATCAGGACGTAACATAAAATCAGTATTTTTGCCCGTACCATTCCAAGCTATATACATCACAATATTTGTAGTTGGTTATTATAAATTTTCAGTCGACATGATATAAATTATAAGTTATATGGCACATCAATCTTCAATGCAGACATAACTATTTTATTTCTTTCTTTTTTCTTTTTTCTTTTTTTTTTTTTTATTTGAAGTTCTTTTAAACCATGTGTCCAATATATAAAACACAAAGTACCAAGCCTAACCCCAAGAGAAAACAAGTTTTTGTATTTTTCTCTATCCATCTCTTTCAAACATGCTCCAGAGTCCGAGAGAGACACTGAAAATGAAACCTATTCACTTTCTCTTAGCCCTCTTCCTTATTCTTTGTGCTCCTAGGAATAATATCTGTATCATCCGTGTTCATGCAATTCGATCATGGAGTTTCTCTTCTCCTTCTACGACAACCCTGGAGAATGATATGATGATGTCGCACCAAGAAGATATTGAAGAGTTTGCCACAGAGAAAAGAAAGGTACCTACAGGGCCAAATCCATTGCATAACAAGTGATACGAGAATGAAATCTCAATTTTAGTTTAGATTAGACCATATGTATACTGTTTCTTAGTTGTTGAGGTTTGTACACATGTATGTTTGATGGGATTGAGATTGTAGTCATTAAATTATCCGAATTTACTATATAGTAAAATTGTTTCTTAGTTGTTGAGGTTTGTAGACATGTATGTTTGATGAGATTGAGATTATAGTCATTAAATAATCCCTATATAGTAAAATTGGATCGAGCGACCATCCCAATTTTACGATATAGTTCATGTTTGCCTAGATTTTTCTATACTGAATTTTACCTATTTTTTCTTTTTCTCTTTTTTTTTTTCCCGAACATCGAGTGAAGTCAAGCTTGTAGGGATTTTGGTGTAAAGAAAAGAAAAATATAGGGCAGATTTGTACTATTTAGGGCATTGTTAAATTTCTTTGTTAGGAAGACAAAGTAATTTATTTTATTTTTTTTATTTAAACGCACACATCATGGATGAAATAATTATGCTAGTAAAATATATGGATGTCTATGTTGTCATTGTTAATATTATTGATAAATCTCTCAATGTTTGGTGTTATGCTTTAGTCCTGCATTTCTCTCCAGGTACAGGAGTCCAGTGCAATTGAAAGCTAGACAAGATTTATATTTTCCAATTTTAATTTTTTTTTATATCGTTAAATCAAAACAGTTACGTGTATTTTTTTTTTTTTGGTAATTTGTTTATATATTTTTTTTTTATGGTAACTATAGAATTTTTCACCCATGGGTAAATGTTTAATCACTGCCGTTATGATTAATCTTGACTAGTACTCATGTTTGCCAGGATATCATGTTCATACCTTTTGCCGGAGCCAAAACATTGTGCCAATCGATTAAATAAATCCTGTAAATCACATCCTGCCACAAATATAAAAATGAAAAGTAAAAATGTTGATTTTCTAGTAATTAATTATTATATGTAGTTCTGTGGGTGATAAACGTGGAGATGGACGGAATACAAAAGTGATATGGGCAGAATTTTTCACAATATTTGGCAATTTTTTATAGAAGCAAAATGGAACCGAACCTGAAGAAATGAAGGAAACCGAGTGAAGATGGAAAGATTTATGATTTTCGATTTGTGTTTCAAAATATCGGAAGGAAACAAGAAGAAATTGAGAAAAATATTTCCATTTGCTTGATTTAATTAGTTTAACCAAAAGGAAATGATGTTAAATAAAGCTCGAATTCGATAAAATTACTCTTGTTTATATATATACTATTAAATATTATTATAATGAATAATTTTGTAATTGTGATTTCATTTACATCTATTTCTACAGTACATAAAATAATAGCACTTCGACAAATTTTCATATTCCTATCGATTTCCACCGATTTCTTCTCATTTCCTCGTATCCAAACGTAGTCCCCTGGTCAAGAATAGGGGTGCAATTGGGTGAATCGTTAAAAGTTCATCATCCGTTAAACTCAAAAAATACTAAGGTTTAGTTTTAGAATTATAAAAAACTTGATCAAAAACTTGACTTGAGAAAAAATATATATATATTAATAAAAATATTTACTTTTAATTTATATAACATAAATATTTTATATAATTTTTATATTGTATAATACATTTAATTCTCAATTTTTATTATTATATAAGTTAATAAATATAATCTTAGTTCTACCTAACTTTTTTCATTCTGTTTTTTATTTAATCTCATATAAACCATATAACAACATGCTCTTATAGTCTTTTAAATCTTATAAAAACTCACCTCTATAAGTCAAGGTTTTGAAAATAAAGATCAAAATTCTATAAGATTTTGAAAAATATTAAATTATATTAGGGCGGGTTAAAATTTTATAAAATTTGTTTGAAACCATCTCAGTTGCATCTTTAACCAAGAACGGCTACTGATGATGGTGCAGTTCAATTATGTAAGCAAAGGAGCAATTTGAATGCAGTGCGTAAATACACTTTTAATTCATTGCAACAACCCTTGTGCTTTATCTATCCCATTACAGTGAAGAATATATGTTTGGCTGTTGGATGAGTAAATGCCAGAAATTATGTCCTATTAAATTTATGTTTTCGGGATATTAATGTCTTCTGTCCCAAATAAAGACCGAATACTGGGGTATGAGCGTAAAAAGTAATAGAAACAGGGGAACTGTATCTGCCAACTGCTATATGCAATTACTAGCTAGTATTATACTCAACTAATTATTACGTGATTTTCCTTTGAAAATACTGTTGTTTGAACTTTTTAAAGAAGATAATTGGAGTCCGATCCTCGTTATGGTATTAAAGGGAAAAAAAATCATAAATTTAGTTAATTAAGTTGATTAAAATTAAAATAATTATAAATTAATAATATAAATATTAATTTTTTCTCGAAACGGAGCTGGTTAGATTTTTCTTCTTTTCAAAGTTATAACATTATAGTTGATAAAAATAAATAAAAGGGAAAGAAAAGAACAACTATAACAATAAATAAAGTTATTCACTTAACAAGTTTCAATCAAAATTCTTTAAGTGATGGATGGTGTTAAGAAATAAATACAAAAAAGCTTGTAACCTTTGACAAGCCTAATTTTGAGGTAAAATTATTTTAGTACTAATCTTTTCATGGTAACTGACTGCCTGATAAATCAAGTTGTGTAGAGCATTCTCATAAGCAAGCCTTCTAATAGTGAATAAATCTAATATTGTTTCTTTCTTTCTTTTTTTCCGTTTCCCCATTTATATTGTTTATTTAACATAGAACGAACGGTCATACCTCAAATAAATGTCTTTTTCCTGATTTTGACCATTAAGAAAAGGGAAAATTAACTATCTAGCCATGTGTTTTACATTTTTTTTTTTATGACTGTTACTTTTTGTTTTAATCCTAATAGACTATTAATAGGGTTCTTATTATGTTTGCACATCATTAGACCATTCTCAACTTCGTTGTGGAGTTCTAATTCTCAGTTTCCTTGTTCTTACTGATCTGATCTATGAGATTGTGACAAACGACTTTTGCTTAGCTCATGCATCATATTGACTTATGTAGAGAGAGCTGATTTGGCATGGTGAGCCACATCCACAAGGGATTTGTCATATCCACTAATTACATGCAAATTACAAAAAAGATCGCTCTATTATTATTTAATTGATTGTGACCAGGTACCCTTTTGTTCACATCAGTCTTCAAATTAAGAGTTGGCGAATTAACTATCAAAGGCATGTGAATGGCTAATAACGTACTATAAACTTTCAAAGCATCTGCCTCGATAATAACTCTATTGCAATTAATGTCCGGTATCGTACTCTTCCAATAAATACTCCCAACTAAGTTGTGAAGTTATCGACAAGGTCGGCAAAACTACCACTTTTCGATCCTTAAAATTCTCTCATCCTCCGCCTTCTCACGAGTTTTTAGAGTTTAATTTAATCTAACTTATTGGTTGGAGGTTGCCTTTATACAAGAATAGTTTCATATCTTCTTACCCCAAATGCTTGCTACGGTAGCTTCAAAATTCCAATACCAATAGTCTCGCTTGCTCCACTTAAAATAAGTGCTCCTACGGCCTATTGAAAACCCAATAATTCTAATCCTTCCAAAGAACCCAGATCAACACTCAAAAATAAAAGCAAAAAAAAAAAAAAGACAATAAAGGATACCTGGCTCCTAGAAAAACTACCCAAGACAAATTCGTGTTACAGTTAATCTAGTCCTTTAATAGGAGAGAAAAAGATCGCCTACATTCAGCAAGAACCTGCGTTGATCCCTGAACAGATTGCAATACTGGACATTCACGTAACTTTTATGCCGGATTGATCCGGTATATCCATTACAACACGTGATGGTTTACTATGAGTTAACCCATATAATTTTAATTTTATGAGCTTATAATTTTACGGAGTTCTTTCTAATCAAAATATATACAAAATCTTTTATATCTAAACTCTTGGTAGAGTGCAAGCATAAATATATTATTTTACAAATTTATGATTCAACTACATCTATATGATTTTATTTATTTTATAAATTCAGATATAAATAAAATTGTGAGTTTGACAACCATTTATTAAGAAAGCAAACTCCATTAACTAGTGCATCTTTGCTGATTGAATTATTAGCGAAGGATAATCCATTTCCACAATATCATCAAATGAAACTTTGGTTCTTCAATTAATGCGTATTTTCCGAATCCAGTTCCATCCTTTGCTTAACAAGGTGTTTTCATCCTGAGTCAGTTGACTCAGATACTTGTAAGCTTTATATTTATTAAACCTGCCTGAGCTTTCTCACTTTAACTCCGACTCATCTTTTCATTCGACTGAGGACCTATATGTACTTGTCTTGACCATTTACTTATCATAATAACATCGTAAAACCATATCAAATTATCCTTCCATCTTCCTTCAAAGTCTAGAGCGTCATAAATCCTCAAGTTATCCCTCCGGAAAGAAAGAAGCCTTTAGACTTAGCTATAAAGAGTTCCACTTCCAATCAATTCATGTACTAATGGAGGCTTTCTTTTCATTTCCCACTCTCAACTTACATCCTTCTAACAAATTGAGAAGTGAAAAGTTTATGTAATAAATGGTAGGCTTGATTGGCTAGAGTTAGTAATGTCGTGCTATATCAAGTAACAAGTTTTTGTTGTTGTCTTTTGAGTCTGCTGATCGGGAGCTATACCAATTCTTATTGAGTCAAGTCAAGTTGAGTCAATTCAAATTATCAACCATTTCATTTGTGCTCGAGATGGAGATAAGATGAGATTTGCCAAACTCATTCCTATTAATATTTGTGCTAAGCCAAATAAGGTATCAAAGTAATAATTAAAGGAGCAATGTGACCAATGTAGATGGAAAACATAGATTGGAGAAGAAGAAGAAGAATTATAGATGCATCGCATGTAAAGGATCAATAATAAGTGACCTCAAATGGAACATAGTGAGGGATAATACAGAAGATAAGTTAGAGAACAGAGTAGAGAGCACATGTAAAGTACTACAATAAAAGGCCTAAAAAAAATGGAATTCAGAATAGAAAAAGGATTGATGTAGTAAGCACTAATATAGAGTATTAAAAAGTTGAGCTAGAAAAAAAAAAAAAACTTTTCTTCCAGCAATTAGAACTCAAAAATTGTGGAATAGAGGAAAGCTTCTTAACTTGGTAAATATGATTCATGTAGGCACTATAGGAAGTAGTAGGATTTAAGTACTATAATTTGGGTAATATAAGTTTGATGTAAAATAAGTGAATACAACAAATGTAACACAATGAACTATATGTCACTTAAGAAAGTTTAAAGTAGAATGATATTAGGATCGAGAGGATCCTATCGGAAAGTGAATAGAATTAACTATTAGTTACACATTTGCTATAGCTACGTAAAGATTACACTACATGAGAATATATACAGCAATAGTCGTAATCCAAAGATTGTATCACCACTTGATGCTAACCATAACTCAATAAGATAACGTGACAAGGACTACAACCACGACTATGTGAGAAATTGGCAAGATGGTGACCTTAATAAAGATTAGTGCTCATGAAGTACTATGAATTTAGAGATAAGAAGGCAATGATTTGAAAGCAACAAGTATATTGAATGTTTGTAGCTAATAACTTATTTATGATATGAACAATCATGACACAATTAAAGCCAAGATATAAAATATGTAAAATTACAAAAAATTAAGAGTTGTAATATAACTAAAAAAAGGGGGAGGTAAGATTAGTTTCACTTGGTGTTTATGTTATGCCCTGAAGTCGCAGAGTCGCAACAGTCCCGCCGTGTAAACCATTCTATGATAGTAACTGGCCTTACAGTGCCTACCATAGACATGATCTACAAGAGGCGTCGACGACTCCTCGCTTTGAAGTAAACAGTTCGATTAACAATTAAACTACAATTATGATAAATAGTACAAATTTCTAATAAACATTCATAATTATATATAAGTCCACAGAGCTTTCCAAGAAGTTTTACATAAACATAACAGTTCACTAGATTACATAATAACTATCAGTCTTTTATCCCTAATTACATAGTCACTCTAGTTACACATTATACTAAGTAACTTGATCCTCACACCCCTGGCTTCAAACGGACTAACCTCTGGGTAATTGTAGGGCGGCATAGTACTTGAAGTGTTCAGAAATTAGAACTTGCAAAAGGATCTATAAGGGTATGAACAACTACAGTTCAGTAAGTTGAATTGGAGACTCATGAATGGATACAAGCATAAACAGGGTTATCAAAAAATCATTTTCATGCAATGCAACAATCAAGTGTCATCGCACAACGTAGTCTAGTCCGTTGTGAAATCAGAGAAATTCCACCCGCTCCAATCCGAGTTAAGTAGTTTCATGTTATGCAGCAGTTCACAACCAAACCCAAGCTTGTGCAATGGAGACCTGGCTCCTCTCACGACTACCTTCGAACCATTGACTTCACCCTCGCCGCGACCTCCTTTCTTGTCACTTAGTTCAACTAAGGATGAAGAAGGGACCATTTTGCAATCCTGCGCTATCCCTTTCGAAGGGGTCGGTATTTGGTTGGAGAATCCTATGATCCCCTAACGGGTTGCAATGCATGATATTTTTGGTTATTAAGGTCGACTAAGATTAAATTCCGTTTAGGGTGTTCAAAAAATTTCATACCAATTCAATCAGTCACAAAATCACTCACAATATGAATTCAGTACGAATTTAGATACATCAAACACATGCGTAAACTACTTACAATCACAATCATATACAAGCCTAAGTCTCCGAGTACTACAAAACTAGTACTCTATTACAATAAGCAATAAGCCAACTTACTTGGAATTGCTCGATTGCTCGATTGCTCGATTGCTCGATTGCTCGATCGCTTAATTGCAAGCTGATGTGTCTCTAGGTATCCTATAATACAAATTGGTCTTTTAGTACTTATAATTTATGGTTTCATATTCTAAGTTATATTTTAACTCATTTTTTTCCGTGTATACCCATTACATCTTAATGATTCGTTGTACTCTATTTTGGTATTTGAATCCTAAATGAGATTTTAAATTTTGATTCCTAAGCCTTAAGTATGCTCGAATCCTAATGTGAAATTAATTATATTAAGCTCGAGTGTCCAAATATCCTATTGGGTCGTAATTTGGTATTTTAAACTATTCGGTACACGCTAACCCTAATTGCGGTGTGGGATTTATTCTCGATATGTGAAAATATTACATTTTGAGACATTTACTTAAAATTAAATGTTATTTCAGATTTATTATTTTTCTGATTTCTATTATAATATTATCTAAATAACCTCATTTTTTTTATTTATTAATTTACCATTTCACATATTACTAATTTCTTATATTAATTACCTAATTTCCTAAATTAACCATACTTAATACTCCAACGGCTAGGATTAGGGTTCCACATCAGAGATTAACATCCCTAAACATCTAATTAATATCTAAATCAGTAATTAACATCTTAATCACCTAATTAACCCCAAATCACCCAATTTTTCTATCATTTTAGGGCTAAAAATTAACTTGAAAATTTCAAAAATTAATTTTAAAAAAAATGGCTTTATAGCACTGTTCTATATCATATGAGCATCCTACAAAAAAAAATTGAGCTCCAAACTACACTCCTAAGCCTATTTATTTTCCGTTCTAATCATGCTCGGTTTTGAACAATTTGTTAAGAACCCTATATTTTCAGACGTAATTAAACTAAATCAATATTTTTCCCTAAATCTGCATACAATAAAACCTCAGAATCACAAGTTTCATAATTTTTTGGGCAAAATAACTAATTTTACAAAATTATTCAAAATTGGGAAATTTAAGAGACTAACCGATCCGAAACTTTCTGGACATCCAAACCCGGTCCAAGGCTGTCGGCCGGCCTAGACGGTGGGCCGAGAGTGGTGTGGTAGTGGTGGCTCAGTCCCAAGTGGTGGTGAGGTGTGGGTTTCTCTCACTACACAAATTTGCACAGTTTCCTTTTCTTTTTTTTTCTGAGTTTTCTCTCGATTTTTTCAGTTTTCCTATTTTTCCCTAATGCTAAACTGTCCAAATGACTTCTGGAAATTTTTCCCCTATTTATAGACGATTTTTGTAGTTATTATGTATTAATTAGACAAGACTTTGCCCAATTTCCTTTATTTTTTGCTTTTATACTGTCTAATTTTAATTGGTTGATTTTTCTTTTATAGATCTTGACCTATTACGACCTGATTTGGATTATTCTAGCCTTTTTTAATTTTTTCTGATTTTTTTCATAATTAATTTATAATTTTCTATAATTATTTACTTAGTTTTTGGCTAATTTAGGTAATTTCGCGTATTTTTATCTACATGTAAATACATGTGGGGTACATGTGAACATTCCTAATTATTATTTTGGTCATTCTAAAATTTTTAGTATACATATAATCTATCTTTAGTAATTTATTAGTTATTCGATTACACTTTTCGCCTTTTTGGTAATTAGTACTTATTATACTTAAAATTTACAAAATTTTATAGTCTCCTATTTTATTACTTATTTTCTTAAATTCAAGTTTACGGGGTCATTTTTACTAATATTTCTCTCATTAGTTTATAATTTGAGTTTGATTGGATCTATTAACCGATCGCCCTAAACCTTGGGTTTTAAGTTCAAGCCTATGGTCACTTGGCTTAACTTTAGAGCTTATAGTTTAAATAATAGAACACTTAAGATAAATAAGTATATATGAAGATAGTAGTTGATATCAATTTTAAAAATTAATGTACTCTACTATACTATATCTATAAAGAAAAAAAAATGAGAGAGCCATATAATAATAAGTATCAAAAGGAGCTATAGTACCACCATTAACCATAATTGAACAACACCCCTTAATCGAATGGATTGACTCAAAAGGTATCATGCCTTGGAAATCTAATGGTAGTTTAATAAAAAAAAATATAAATAAAAACAATCCACTAACTGTAAGGTAAATAGATTCAGAAATGAAAGACATAAGGAAGTGTAGTAGGAGTTGGAAGGAGTTAAGTACTAAGATTGGGTTATATTAAGCTCGATATTAAGTAGGGAAGTACAACGAACATAATCGAGTAGTTTGGATCTTATTTGGGAAGTCTAAAAAGGACTGATATTGGAATTAGGGGGGATATTATCATGTAGAAAAAAAAAAGATAATTAAATGAGGGATATCTATTATAGTTAGTTGAAGATGGGCAATATGCAAGTACACCTAATAATGGTTCATAAAATAGAGAAGGAATGTCAATACAGTACCAAATGTCATAATAAGAGCATAAAGAAAAAGAACTACAACGAAGATTACTCTTGAGTCAAAAGCATTTGCAACTACAATAAAGATAGGCACTTATGAAGTACAATGGACGTTGTGATGAAGGGAATGATTCAAAATCGGTAAAGATTGTTGCAAATACTAAAAATAAACCACAAGCAACCTATCAAGCTTAGGATAATCAAACTCCGAAGTTTGGAAAAAAAGGATGTAATATATAAACAAGCACTTGATGGTGATAGATCTTAGTGAGGAACATAATGTGATGTTGGCATCAACAAAGACATTAACGAAGTAGGAGATATAAAATTAACAAGAGTTGAAAAGAATAAAAGCATTTATGGGAATTAGCCTAAGAGCTTTAGCAATTGATGTAGAAGGTTAGATAGAAGCTAAATAAGAGGATTCAGAAGGTAATTTTTGAACTCAAAAGTAAAGGTGCTTCAAGAACCTTAAAAACAAAAAAGTGTAATAACAAAGCAATAACTCTAGCTCATTTGAGAAGGAAAATAAGAATCTCTACACCGCAGACAAGTTAATGACTAATATCGAAATACACCTTATGTGAAGCATAGGAGTGATAGTTTCGAGGATGAAACTATTGTAAGGGAAGTGGAATATGGCACCCCACGAGAATTAGTGATTAGGATTTTAGCACTTAAATTTGGTTGTTCTATTAAACTTCAAATTTGTGATGTGACCGTTAAAAAAAAAAAAGTAAATACATAACTAGTCAAAGTAACCTCACAAATCTAGATTCAGAAATGGAATGGTAAAATGTTAATTTAGTTAAAATGATAGCTATATTGATGATACTTGAATGCCACCGAAAATGTAAAAATTGAGTTTTAACAATTAACAAGCTCTTAGAGATGAATTGTTTGAACAATAAAGAAAAGGGAATGAAACGAAATAATATTTAGAATATACATGATTTTTTTTAAATATATTTAACATGTAGAATATAAACCCTTAAGATTATAAAAGCCCTAAGAGTATACCAATATAATTAAACTAATCATATAACTAATAAATAAGGTAGTTAAACGTCTAAATAGAAAAAGGTTGTCCCATGAAGTGCAACATTAAGCTAACATCTCTTTTAAAATATTTCAACCCTTCCCAGTCATAAGTCGGTATGGAAATTTAACTTGAAATGCGGAGAAGTTCATTTGAATGATAATTGGATAGTTAGGATCGAGAAAGGTAATATTTTATTCCCCTTTTCCTTGAGGACATGGCATTAGTTTTTCCATGATCATAGATATTTACTTTAACCTTTGAAGATAGTCAGCAAACCAAGTGGTAAGTTCTATGTACTTAAATGCTTTAAGTAGTAATTTAAGTGAGAAAAGATGTATTGAGTTGTTACATTCCTTCCCATCGACATTAGTGGCTATTGTTTTTCTTTCCATACATAAGTACTTTAGTTTTCAATTATTAAGGAACATCTACAAAATCAAAATATTAAAAAAAGGAAAAAAATTGAACACTATTGTATCTTCATCAACCCACTCCAAGTTAGAGGTAAGCTTATTGATATACCTGTATTAGTCACCGTAGTCACCATAGACACTAAGCTAGAAGGACCAAATAAGAAGAGACTAGCATTGAAGTGGTGAAAGAAAGTATTTAAGTCCACTCGACTAAATCTTCGCAAGAAACAAAACAACGAATTCCATAACTGAGCTTTATTTTGATATACCTTGATATATCGATCAATACACAAATTGCATGTGAAATTTTCTTTCTTTTTCTTAAGCTACAATAAGGGTGGTATCTTCATACTTCTTGATAAAACACCTTGACGAACCTGGTGTTTTGTACAAAAAAATACTGATAAAGTTGGATAAGGTGATATTTGAGAGTGAAAAGGATACTTATATCTAAAGGGTAATGTACACAGTGATCTAAATATAGTTTTTCCATGATATGAAAATGATATTAAATAAATGCACATATAATTTTTTTTATTAACATAACTATATAATGTAGGTTATACTTTACTAAAATTAATTGGTGTCCTACCAAGTGAATTAATATGTGTATTAAGACTAAAATACCTTTTAAAACATACTTCTATAAAAGGAACTCATATTATATATCGGCAAATTCATACGTAACCTAACAATACTAATTTTACAAAAACTTAGATAACTTTATATGATAAAAGAAGTATTTTCCTTGATACTACTGAAAATATTGTACTAAGATGACCTTTTCATAATCGAAACGTGATTTGACCAATAAAGTTTATGTTTCAATACAATAAAAACGATATCTTATAAGTAATACTACAACTATTTATATTTATTAATATTAGCCAATTCGATATAACCTATACAATAAAATATGATAACTAAGGTATATGCGTGTATATATATATGTGTCTATATACATATCTATATTAGATAATATATGGTAAGTATAAAGAAATCATAATACATATATATATAACACACTCCAAATATTATATATATACATGTAGTTGAATCTACATTAGATAAATCATAACAAGGTAAGGATATAAAGATTATAATATATCTTAGGTATATAAAATGTGTATATATGTGTATCTTTAATAAAATAATTATATAAATAGTATCCCTACAGAGTGTGCAACAATATGAAGAACTAGATAAAACCCTAATGTTTTTGTATTACGAAAACTAAATCTAAATTTTGATCTATAGGATTTCCAAGTGATTAGGAGGCTGGTGCTATTAACTTACTCGAGTGAACATCCATATAAGTAAGTGGGAACGGTGTTTCATTGCACTTCGAAGTATTATTTCAAAATACTTAGAGACTTAAGTATATACTTACTTGTAATAGTAATTAGTAGTTTATGTGTGTGTTTGAGATTTGATTTGTTATGGTGAGAATTGACCTCCATAATATATTTTCTCTATAAGTACAATTCTACTTAAATCGTTTGAGCTTGGTTGATTACCCTAGAAATAAATTAATTCATCTAACCTGACATGCAATATAACCTATTAGGGGAATAGTTAGGATTCTTGAGCCAAATACAAACCCTTTCGATAAGAATAGCTGAGATGATCATTTCTCCATCCTTAGTCGAATTAAGTGACAAGAGAGGAAGTTGCGATAAGGTTGGAAACTATAGTTCGAAGGTGATTTTAGATGGAGGGTGTTCTCTATTGCACAAATCTTGGTTTTATTTTAATTTGTGCATAAAACATCAAACTCCTCAACCTGAATTAAAGTGATGTGCAATTTCTCTAATCTCAAGGCAGATCAGATAATGTTGTGCAATGGTATTTTTCTGAACATGCATTACATATAACTAAACTTGTTTGGAAACTTTGATTGCTTTGCATTAAATGCATACTTCTATCTTCGTCTTACTTATTGAGTAAGCTATTACTCATTCCTTTATAGTTTATTTTACAGGTTTAGAGTAGATTTGCAAGTACAACACCTAAAACTAGAATTTTAGCAAACAGGGATAGAGTGAGGATAAAGAAGAATTGGTTAGATTTTTGTGCTTATTATTTACTTTTTCTAACTCTTAAGAAAATTACTCGAGTTTTCTCAGATGGCTTGTTAGTTTTCGAACTTCTGGTTTTTATATTGAGTAACATGTGCCTAATGGTTTTGCAACTACTCTTCTAAAAAATCAAACTATAAGTTTGTTTAACAATTATTTTAATGGACTATACCACAAGTTTATATCAAGCAAGTATTAAATTATAATGCTTCAAAGCAATTAAGTCAAATATGCCTAGTATAGACTAGGTCTATGGTAGCAACTATAAAGTCATCTTCCATCTTAAGATAATTCATATGGCGGAATTATTACGAGTTCAACTCTTTAGAGCATGATAATTCTTCTTAAGAATTTGCTTAAAGAACGATTCTAAGAATTTACTTTGAAGCATCATAAATAAAATTTAATAAACATCATAGGTGAACAGTAAAAGTGGGTAGTAAAAGATTTAGACTATATGTCATATTTAATATAAATATATGTAAGAGAAATATATAGAGCGTAAGTAATAATATCAAATTATGAAAGATGATTAACTATTATAAAACTTATAGAATCTTAGTGAAATACTCATAATATATTGACTGAATCTTAAATGGACTTAGAAGGAATGGCTTATAGAAGTTAAAGTATAATTCATACGTTGATGGAGATGATTAATTAAGTAGTGCATCATATGATAGGAGAAGTTTAGGTGGATCTTACTTGGTAAGAATAGATTTTATGCCCATGAGTATGGTACATTTTTTAAAGGCAACTATTAAGCTTGGACAATTAATTACTATAGGAGATGTATAGATTGATAAGCTATTGAAATCCAAGGAGCTAATGTAATTAGCAAATTTCTTATTGTACCAAATGCATCACTTGTAGGACCATAAGGAGTATTACCTAAGAATATTTGGATAGTTTTGTAGTAATTGATGAGGAGGATCTTAAAGAAGATTTTGGTAATGATTTGGGTTGTAATTATAGTGTGAAACATGGTCACAATTAGATTATGGGATGTAGATTTGGGTGTAAGCCCAAGGTACCAAGTAAAGAATGATTTGAGTCATAGGGTACTACAGAACTCGATTTAGAAGATTAAGCAGAGGAATATGACATGAACATATGGGAGCAAACTCTACCTCTTCAAAGCATGACATTAAACTAGGGTTCAATAAAAAATTTACTAAGATGATAAAATTATGACAATGAAATAAAATAAGGTAAGAGACATCAGAGACCTTATGTACTTTACCCTATAATGTTCTTCTTAGTGCTCTCTTGCGAATGCTAAACCTAAGACTCTATATAGGACTTGGACTTAGGTTACAAAAGAAACCTTCTAAAATAGAAGATTCGAAAATGAAGATAAGTACATGCTCTAAGATCACAACCATGATCTTAAGTGTGTTCTTCTTCTTCATGTGTAACTTGTATTTTCTAATGAAATTTCTTGATGAGAGTTACATGACTAGAGTACACGGCTCTGTTCAAGCACATGTTTTTCTCTAGATACTATTTCTTTTTGGACTTCACTCTATTAAGTAGTTCGGTCAATGCACTTCTTCATTAAAACTCCATAATACTATAAAATTGCACGAAAGCTTGTCGAGAGCTTTAAAAACATCTATAAATGAAATAATAACCAATTAAGCTTAAAATTAACAATAATTAGCATAAATAATGGATAAAACTATGCAAAATTACCTAAATAATATATGCTAATAGAGTGTTATCACATAGGCAAAGTTAAAGGTTAAGTTGCGGGCTTAGTTTTTCTCTGAGAATGTCAACAATGCCTGAAAGAAGTTAAGAGAACTTTAACAAGATGACAACATAAGAAAGTACATGTGCGAGTTCTCAACCCTGACCCTAGACATCAAAAGCATAGGTAAAGATGTTAAGCTATTCTACTTCTTAGAAAAACTGATGCCTTCTGGTAAGAATGAGTTACAGAAGCAACAAGTGATGAACTTAGCTACAATGCAGGCATCAATTAAGCACTTAACTGATTACATCCATGACAATAGAGGGAATAGCATATCAACAGGGCACAAGAGTAGAAAGTCTGTTAAGATGGGCAAACCTAAAAGTATGGGAACCCCAGGTTCAAGCAACAACAGCAACAATACTAGAGGGAGTCAAGGAAATCTTATAACTCTCACTAGTCTGGAAAGAGTGGAGCAACCATTGAAGGTAAGAAACCCTTATTCTCTTGCTTCTTATGTAATGGCTCACATAAGGAAGCTAATTCTCCATATAAAATTTCACTCGATGCCATGACTTAAAAGGTAGGGAATTGATGGGAATTAGGCCCCTGGACCTATCACTCGTAACCAAGTTAAAGGACTCCAAGGACTCGTGTGGAGAATACTAACTCAAAACCAAAGCCAAGACATGGATCCCTATGCTGAACTGATCTCCTACCCAATAGCGAAGTTATATTCTAAAAGACAGCCTAAAACTAGTTAAGCTAAGTGCCCTAAACGACCATAAGCATCTTATTCCAATTCAGCTGACTTTTTTACCGAATTGATTGGCTCCTGACCTAATCTATATCAGATCAGCCCTAGATTATAAACATTATTCTGCTTCTACCTACTTTATATCATATTTCTCCCATTTAACTACCTAACGACACGTGTCTTCTGATACAATATTCTAGAATAATCCTTTCTTTTCCATATTGAATATTCTTTCTTCTTTTTACCCCTTTTAGTATGATTTATGTAACCTAATTCTGGAACACCCTTTAATCTTTTCATACATGTAAAGTGATCCTAGTGGATGAGTATATAAATTCTCACATTCTTGTATGCAAGGTATGGACTAATCAATATAGAATTTACTCACGTTGGGCAACCTTAGTTCTCGTTATCACTCAACTCTTATATATTCCCTTTAGCATGGAGTAGTGGCAAGTGACCCTTCAGTTTAGACCAGTGTGTCATATTCGGTGAATTGTAGGCCAAATAGGATTGAGTAGTGTGTCATATCTGTCACGCCCTGAAGCGGTAGAGTCGTAACAGCTCCGCCGTGTAAACCATCCTAAGATAGAAGTTGACCTTACAACCACTATCTTAGACCTGATCTACACAAGGCGTCCACGACTAACCCTCTTTGAAGTAAACAGTTTGTAATTTAAATAATTCATTTACCTAAGAAAGTGAGAAAAGTTATATATAATCATTATAATTCAGTTATTACATTATTCATAAATGAAAAGTACTAACATATGTGTTGATTCTTCAATGTTTTTCCTCACTCCCCAGGATCCAACAGTTGCTAGCTTCAGAGTAGTTGTTGCCGCTTCTTAGCCAGCACCTGCACAACGTCTATAGAAGTTGACCTTACAACCACTATCTTAGACCTGATCTACACAAGGCGTCCACGACTAACCCTCTTTGAAGTAAACAGTTTGTAATTTAAATAATTCATTTACCTAAGAAAGTGAGAAAAGTTATATATAATCATTATAATTCAGTTATTACATTATTCAGAAATGAAAAGTACTAACATATGTGTTGATTCTTCAATGTTTTTCCTCACTCCCCAGGATCCAACAGTTGCTAGCTTCAGAGTAGTTGTTGCCGCTTCTTAGCCAGCACCTGCACAACGTCTATAGGGATGTAAGCAACCACAGCTCAGTAAGTTAGGATAGAGGACTTAAAACTATACCATACACACAACAAGGTTTTTAATCACTTATTAGGTGCAATGCATGTGCAAGCAAATGCCATCGCACGACGTTGTCCTGCCCGTCGTAAGATTAGAGAAATTACGCCCGCTCTAATCCGGGTTGAGGAGTTGCCGTTAATGTTACAGCTAACGACCAAACCCAGGCTTGTGTAATGGAGACCTTGTTCCTCCCGCGACTACCTTCGAACCACTATCTTCACCCTCGCCGTAACCTCCTTTCCTGTCACTTAGTTCGACTGAGGATAAAGAAGGGACCATTTTACAATCCTGCGCTATCCCTTTCGAAGGGGTCATATTTAGCCGGAGAGTCCTAAGTTCTCCTAACGGGTTGCCATGCATGTCCGATTATGATTACTGGTCATATATTTGATTAAGTCCAGTTTAAGGTGATCAATCATTTCATGCAAATAATATAATACATGCTAGAGCAACAAACAGAATCATAGCATCACCCATAATCAATCACATGCACACATCTAACTATCTAACAAGCACAACCAAACATAATCTTAAGCCTCCCAAAATACAACATTGTATTAATCCCAACTTACCTCGACTCCTCGCTCACTCACTCGAGGTCCGATTTGCTCAGGCCATCGCCGATCATCTCTATAGCACAAACGTGGTTTCAGTTTTCATATAATGATTATAGGTTTATTTTATCCTATAAAACTTATTGTTAGGTTTTGTTTAGGGTTTAATATGCCTAATTATCTAGGTCTTAAGTCTTTTATAATTATTCTAGGTTTGGGATTAGGTTCAGGTTCGGGTTCAGTTTCCACATCAATTTCTAAATTAGGTTCTAGTTCGATTTCTAAGTAATGTTTTATATTCCAACCCTAGAAATTCGTTTCAACTCATAATGTGAAATTAATCACATTACTTCCCGATCTCCTAAATATCATTATTACCCCTAGTTAGTATTTTATTTCATTCGGTACACTTATATCCTTATTAGTGTACCGAATTTACTCCTAATGTGAGAAATTTTTACATTTTTCATATAATTACATAAATTCAAGTTTCTTATCAGATTTATTATATATCCTTATTATTTATATAATATCAATTTTTATCCTAATATTTTCTATTTATTATATTTTCAAAAATTACATATTATGCATTATTGCCTATTATGTACATAATGCATTTCTAATATTTCTATCACTTTAATTACCATCCCTAAACATCAATTATCATTTCAAAATATCTAAATTCATCCTAAATCAGATTTTACTCCTAATTTCCCTAATTTACAAAATTAACTTAAAGTTAACTATTTTTCCTTATTAATCATTTACTACGTAATTAACCTAATAATTACATCTAACACCCTAAATGCTACAAGTATCATACTCCATCAAATTTCAACATCCTAAAACATATAATTATTCACTAAATCAGTAATTAATTATTTAATTACTTAATTAACCCTAAATTACCCATTTTATGCCTCATTTTAGGGCCTAAAAATTATCTAAAAATTTAGAAAATTAATTTTTAAAAACGGGATTCATAGCACTGTTCTATATCATCTAAGTAATCTACACAAAAATTTTGGTCTCCAACCTACACTCCTAAAGTCACTTATTTCTAAACCGAAACATGCTCGGTTTTGCACGATTTCTTAAGGATCCTATATCACGAGACATATTTTCATCAAAATAATATTTTTCATAAAAAACACATACAAAAATATTTCAGAATAAAAAATTTCATAATTTTCTAATAATATTTACTATTTTTACAAAATTACACAAAATCGGGCTAAAAATTGAACCCACCGATTTGGGTGGCTCCGGCCACCGTCGGTGGCCATGGATGTGTCAAACCACCTGGGCGTTGCCACCACCGTGTGTTGGTGGTGACCATCCACTCCCAGCTACCCGTCGAATCTGGGTTCTCCTTTGTGGCCCTAATTGCACAGTTTTCCTTTTCTTTTTTTTTCCTTGGTTTTTCTCTCAATTTTCGAGTCTCTCTATTTTTCTCAAATCCTTAACTATCCAAAGGAGTTCTCTGAATTTTTTTCCTATTTATAGACGTTTAGGGAATTTATTGTGTATTAAATTGGACAAGACAATTGCCTTATCTCTTAATTTTTGGCTTTTGTGTTGTCTTAATTTAATTGGCCAATTTTTTTTTATTTTTTCCCAGCTGCCACGACCCAATTCTGGATCATTCCTTATTTTTTCTGATTTTTTTATTTTTTCTTAATTAATTATGAATTTTTTTTAATTATTTAGTATTATTTTAGCACATTACGCATATTTTAAATAATTACGCGTATTTCTACATATATGTAAATTCATATATAGTACAAATAAATATTCTTAAATATTATTTAGCTTATTTTATTATTTTTAGTATACATATAATTTATCTCTAGCGATTCGTTAATTATCGGAATGAATTTTATGCATTTTCGATAAATAACGAGTTATACACTTAAAATTTGGAATTTTTATATTCTTTTATTTTATTGCTTATTTTCTTAAATTTAAACTTACGAGATCATTTTACTAATATTTCTTGCTTTACTTTATAATTTAGGCTCGATCGGGTCCTTCAACTGATTGAAACCTCGAATGGCTAATTTTGAGGCTTACAATATCCATTTGGTAGCTACCCGAACTTTGCTAACTTTTTCCCTACTTGTTTTTGGTCACTTCATTGTACTGCTTCTTCATGTGTCGGACCTTAAAAATGCATTAAGAATGTATGCCAAGATAAAGAGTCGGGGAGTGATGGAGAGGAATCCGGAACATTACACACATTGTCGACTATTAGAAAGAGTTCCTTAGCACAATGTAAGCTCATAACTGATAATGAATTAATGTATCTCTAGCTGAACATCAATAATTAGAGTGTCAATTCTATGGTAGACTCTGGTGCTACACATAACTTCATCGATGTGCTTAAGACAAAAAGATCAGGGCCGGTTCTTGCTAAAGACATTAGCCAAATTAAAGCTATCAACTCAAGGGCTCATCTTGTCCAAGGAATTGTTAGAGGGGTAAAGGTGAAGATGAAAATTAGAGATTGAAGTAAAAATCTTAACTTTATAGTTGTCTTATTAAACGACTTCAGCATGGTCCTTAGGATAGATTTCTTAAGAGATGTCAAGTTGCCTCCATACTTGTGGTTGATTTCTTGTTATTTATGGGTAAGAAGTCATGTTGTGTATTAGTTTAGAAGAAGAAGGTGAGCAACCATGGTAAGGAGGTAAAAAATATTAGGGTTATGATGCTATTAACACTCCAACTAAAGAGATGGCTTAAACATCAGGAGCTTACTTTCCTGATTATCCTTACAAAGAAGGAGGAAGCAAGAAAGATTGAGATACCGGGGGTAATAAAGAATATCTCGAAGGAACACAATTTTGTGATTCCTAACAAGCTCTTGAAGGAATTACCTCCTAGACAATTAGTGGACCATGAGATTGATTTGATTCCAAGTGTTAAACCACATGCTAAAGCTTTATGCAAAATATCACCTTATGAACTTGATAAGTTGAAGAAGCAATCGGATGAGTCGTTGGAGGTGAGTTTCATTTGACTTTCGAAAGCACCATACAAGGATCTTGTTCTATTTCAAAAGAAGCAAGATAAGAGTTTGAGAATGTATATCGATTTTAGGGCTTTAAATAAGTTGATTGCAAAGAATCATTATTCAATCCTTCAGATGGATAATATATTTAATCAACTGAGTGAGGCTAAATACTTTACAAAATTAGACCTTTACTCAAGGTATCATCAGGCTTGTATTACTGAAGGTGTTGACCCCAAGATGACATGTGTTACCCGATATGGCGCTCATGAATTCTTTATGATGCCCTTCAATCTCACTAATGCTCTTATAACCTTTTGTACTTTCATGAATAATGTATTTCATGAATATCTCGACAAATTTATAGTCATCCATCTAGACAACATTATTGTGTATAGCAGGATATTGCAGGACCATATGAAGCAATTATGAATAGTTTTCTACAAATTGCAAGAGAATCCTTTATATGTGAAGCATGAGAAATGTACATTTACCCAAAAGCGCATTAACTTCTTAGGCTATGTAGTTGAGGAAGGGAAAATCTAGATAGATACAATAAAGGTGGAAGCAATATAGTAGTGATTAGTACCTAAGAGTGTGATAGAGTTGCTCTTCTAAGCACGCAGGACACTAACATGAAAAATTGGATGAACCTTCAATCACGTAAGAGACTTAACCTTATAAGTTGCTCTTCCAATCCTTAAGATGGTATGAATTGGACTAATATATCTTTGAATCAATCTTTTGTCCTTGTTCTACAATGATCTGACTAGTTCTAAAAGGACTTTTATGAGGACTTAATCTCTAACATTGTATTCTTTGAGTCAATGGTTTTGATCTACCCATTTCTTTATCCTCTTGAAAGCTTTTTCAAGATACGCCTTTGCTACTTCTAAACTATGCTTCCAATCTCTAAAAAACTGGTAAGCTCTTAGGCATCTCTTAGTGTATGGTGTGGCCATTGAGTGGGGTAACAATAGTTACTAACTTGTGATGAACTTAATAAGGTTCCTGTTGGAGAAAGAGCTTTATTGGATATTAAAACAAGATTGGACGATATCCAATAAGTCGACCTCAATTCCTTTGGTTGGCACTAACAAAGTACTGAAGGTATTCCTTTAACATGCCGTTTAATCTCTCTATCTA
Organism: Lumnitzera racemosa; assembly: GCA_024138005.1. NCBI lineage: Eukaryota > Viridiplantae > Streptophyta > Magnoliopsida > Myrtales > Combretaceae > Lumnitzera > Lumnitzera racemosa. The sequence continues at coordinate 99,856,750 of JAMXBC010000004.1, forward strand.
CCCATCGCTTTAAGGATGGTAGCTAGAGGTTATGCCTAACTCAAAACTCGAGAGATGGAAAAACTCTATCCAAAACTTCCCTATAAACTTAGTGTCCTTGTCACTCATAATATTCTAAGGCACTCTCTAGAGTTTTACAACATGTTGGAAGAAAAATTAGGCTATCTCTTCTACATTTCGTCTCTTTGTGGTAGAAATGAAAGTGGTATACTTAGAGAACCTATCAACAATAGCAAAAATAGATTAATATTGTCCCACTTTTGGTAGGGAAGGAATAAAATCCGTGGAGATGCTCTCTTATGGGTGAAATGGCACTGAAGTGACTCCAATAATCTAGCAGTCTTCTCCTTCTCAATTTTCTCTTGTCGACATGTTAAATAAGTCTTCATATAGCTCATCATGTCCTCCTTCATGTCTGGCTACCTTACTACAACAAGCTTAATATACTTTCCCAACCAAGATGACCAGCCTACAAAGTATCATGGCTCTTCCTCGTAAGTGTCTTTCTTAAGTTGCTTACCTTCGAAACATACAATCAATGCCCCTTTATGTAGATGAGATCACCCTCTAACTAAAATCTGTGAGACTTTCCTTCCTTAATCAATTGCTTAAGATTCTTAGCCAATAGATCTTAACCTATGTGTTGTTTGATTTGTTCCTTGATTAACGTTGAGACTTAACTTACCGACCAATGCCCAATCCAATGCATCTCCAAGGTCGGATACACAAAGGAGCACTACAACAAAAGGAAAATAAAAGAAAGCTAGTAAAGTCTGGGTAGCTATCGAATAGATATAACACACCAATTGATCTTACTCGGTTGATAATTTATCAGATATGACTTATCGGTCTGAATTATAGGGTTACTCGCCACTACTTCTTACTAAAGGAGATAAATAAGAGTTAAGGGAATAATGAGAACACTATGGCTACTCACAAAAGGAAACTTGTATTAATTCTGATAATAAGAGTAATTATGTCTACGTACAAAATGAATGAGGTTTATATACTGACCCTATTAGGGTTTCAAGCACTTATGAAAAGATAAAAAAAGGGAAATTTACAATTGGAACACATGAAATATACCAAAAAGGGTAAAAGAGACAAAGAATGTTTTATACAGAAAAGTAAAGAATCCTTTTAGAATATTGTGCCAGAAGACGTATCGTATGTTGGTTAGTCACTTTGAAATATAGTACAATTTGAACAAAATGAGGAAAAAAAGGGTATGCGATCAAAGTTGACCTAATTTGGGTCTGGTTGGACCTCAGCCAATCGATTACTAATGAATATTCTCTTCGAATTGGGGTTAGATCCTGATTGGTTTGAGAGCTTGACTTTGAACAATTGTTGAGGCTAATATGCTTGAATGTTGTCAAGATTATGGTATAGTTACTTAATAGGTAGGCATGCTTGCTCGGAGGGTTAGCATATCTGCTCGGCAACTTCAAAGACAATGTTAGTGCACGTAAGAGCTCGGTACTCAAGTCGAAAGTAGAATGAGTTATGGAGGTCGAAACAGGAATTCTTGCCCTAGATAGGGTTGCAAGCTATTATCCTCTTCGTAAGTCCTTAGAATCCTCTAACTTAGCTATGCAAGATTAGTTTAGAGGGTTGACTCCTATCATCTACTTAGGGGTCGAAAAGATTTGACCTCAAATCTGAAATAGAGGGCACCTGCGAAATCTTCTTATTTTGGTTGGTGGAGAATCAAGTTGGACACATTGAAAGTGAAGGAAACATCATAGTCATCGAGCAACTCAATCTAGTAGACATTGAGGTTGATCTTCTTCAAAATCTTGAATGGACCATCAGTTTATTGAGACAACTTTATTTGTCTCATATGTAGAAATTGTTCTCAGTTGAGGTGAATCTACACTAAGTTTCTTACCTTAAAAGAAACAATTCAGTAGCTTTGACTACCAATCTTTTGTTGTCTCTTATTGAACTTAGCAATCTTCCTTGTCATAGCCTGGCGTAACTCTTGCAATTCTTAGTTTCGATCAACTCTAGATTAACTCTCTTTAGCAGCTACAGGGGTACTGATCAAATCTAAGGGGATAGTGAAATTAAGGCCATAGACAACCTCAAATGGAGTTTTCCCAGTGGTGTTGTGGACAGTTTGGTTGTATGTGGACTCTACAACTGGTAGACATAGATTCTAATCCTTTAAGTTCTTTCCCATGACAGCCCTGAGCAAATTACATAGTGTCCTATTCACCACTTGAGTCTAGCCATCAATCTAAGGGTGGTTACTAGAACTAAACACTAATTTAGTTCTAAGTCTTCTAAAAGTAGATTAAGAATTTTGTGTCTCCATCTGAAACAATAGCCTTTAGCACTTTATATAGTTGGACAACTTCTTACAAAAACAAATCAACAATATATAAGGCATTGTTAGTTCGATGGCACTTCTTATGCCATTTTGTTGAAGCAATCCACTACAACAAAAATCGAATCCTTTCCCCTAGATGTCCAGAGCAACCCTAAGATAAAGGCTATGCTGAGGTTGGCTTAAGGTAAGGTTGGTGTTGGTAGGGGCATATACCCTTCATGGGGGCTCTCTTTTTCCCTTAGCTCTCTTGCACACTTTGCAACTTCAAACTACCTTATGGACATCCTTAGCTAAACCAAGCTAGTGAAAATTTTCTTTCAACAAATTGATTGTTTTGGTCTCTCTAAAATGACCAGATAAGCCACCACTATAAGCTTCCTTAACCAATAGCTCATGGGTAGAATAACTTGATATGTACAATATTCGATCCTTAAATAGATAGCCATCTTTGAGGTAGTATCTTCTAAAAGCAACTCCTTCTCTACATTATTCAAGAATAGGACCAAAATAGGGGACATGAGCATACTATTCAATGATTAGTGAAAATCCCAGTAATTACATCTGTAAGGTAGTCAACAAGGTTTGCTAACTTGATAGAACATCGGCGACCACATCGGTGCTCCCCTTCTTATGACGGATTACATAGGAAAAATTTTCCATGAACTCCAGTCACTTAGTTTACTTTTTTAAAAGTTTGTTTTGACTCTCAAGATGCTTTAATGACTCATGATTAATGTAAGTAACAAACTCTCGAAGTAGTAAATAGTGTTGCTAGATAGTCAAGCCTAGAAAAGAGAGTATAAATCTTTTTCGTACACAAAGTAATTCAATGCAGCATCACTAAGCTTCTTACTATGGTAGGCAAACGGTCATCTCTTTTGCATCAGGAAGGTACTAACTCCAATGCTTAATGCATTGCACTCTAATTTAAATGGCTTGTTAAGATCTGGTAATGACAGGATAAAGGTAGAGTTGAGCTTCTCCTTAATCTCCTTAAAACTTTACTTAGCTTAGTTATTCCATCGTAACCTATCACTCTTTTTCATCAGCTTAGTCAAGGGGCCTATAATGGTATTGAAGTTCTTAATGAATTGCTTAAAAAAGGAAGCAAGGTTATGGAAACTTCAAACTTCAGTTACATTTGTTATTATCGGCCACTCCAAGACAACTCAAACCTTCTCCTCATTAACTTGGATTCCTTCTCCCAATACTATATACCCAAGAAAAAACACTTCATCTTAACAGAATATACACTTTTTCAGGTTCCTAAATAACTTCTCGACTCGTAAAATATCAAAAAATGCTCGGAGATGTTGAACATGGTTGTTTAGGTTGGCACTGTACACTAATATATCATCAAAGTACACAACCATACATTATCTTATCAGAGGGCGCATCACATAGTTCATAAGCCTCATAAATGTACTCAGCACATTGGTAAGTTCAAAAAACATAACTAACTATTCATAGAGACCATGCTTCGTCTTGAAAGCAGTCTTGCGTTCATCAATTGGTCTCATATGAATTTGGTGGTAGCTACTTCGCAAATCAATCTTCAAAAATACCTTAGCAACATGAAGCTCATCTAACATGTTATTAAGCCTCAGTATTAGGTATCTGTAATTGGCAGTTTTTGGTTAATTACTCGGCTATCAATGGACATGAGCCACGAACCATCCTTTTTTAGGATGAGTAAGACTGGTACAACATAAGGGCTCATGCTCTCTCTCACATATCCTCTCTTTATGAGCTCATCTACTTGTCTTTTTAGTTCAACAACTTGCTCGAGCTTCATTCTGTAAGTAGGTTAGTTTGGTAAGGCTATGTTTGCTTGTAGATCAATATAGTATTCTATGCCTTGAATCGGGAGTAGTCCTTTAGGCAACTCTTCAGGAAATAGGTCGGAAAATTCATCTTTCAAGTTTCAGAGCTCATCAATTACGTCTTCGAAATTTCCCATCTCCAATAATCTTCTAATCAATAGAAACATAGGTTCTTTAGCCTTCTCATCAACTTGAAGCTCTCTTCAACTCATCACTAAAGCCTTCTTCTTACTAGCTCATGAGCTGATTATGTGTCTCATTCACTTGGGTCGGTGTCATGGGTTGCAATATAATCTTCTTCCCATCCTTAATAAAGGCATACGTGTTTTTGTATCTATCATGAGTAACACGTTGGTCAAACAACTAAGGTCTTTCAAGCAACAAATACGAAGTTCCCATGGGGACAACATCACATACTACTTTATCCCTGTATACTTTCCCCAACACTAAATGGCACAGTTACTTACTCTATGATTTGCAGAGCACCCTTATCTTGAAACTAATGTAGTTTGTAAGGTTGAGGGTGCTTAGAGGTAAACGGTCCTAATCTCTACACAAAGAAATATGCGACGACGTTAGTATAACTTCCTCTATCCACTATGGTAGTGTAAAACTGTCCTTTGATGGTACATTTTGTATGAAATAAATTCTCTCTTTGGTCTTCCTTAGAATTCAACAAGGAACTCAGTATTCGTCTCAACGCTAAAGTCATCACCTTTCCTTAGTCGGCGTAGATGCAGGTCTCCTCTTCCTCCTCGGCTTCAATCCTTCTAACATTCTTCTCCTCTTCGGGCTTACTCTCGTCGATGTTATCCACTACATCTCCTTGCAACACCATGGTACATCGATTCAGACACTCAGCAGCTATGTTTCCGAAGTCCAAACATTTAAAGCACTTCACCTTACTGGTCTTACATCCTAAGATTTATCCTCTTTCATATGTCCTTGGGGTCAACCAAACCTCAATTCAGCTTGGCTGGCCTGCTCAACCCTGCTGTCTTACTTAACTATCATCAAATCGGTCATTTCTCAGCTTGGGAGGTTCTCCTAGACTTGGCATGAACAAGCCGGTGTAGAATAGGGGCTTAAGAAAATGTTGGCCTAGGTCAACTAGAAGCATTTATCTTCTATTTTCGACCCTCTATGCCATTGTAAATGCCTTTTCTAGAATATAAAACCTCTACACTTGTACAATATTACGAATCTCATATTTAAGTCTAGAAATAAACATTGTCACTATGCGAACCTCGAGTTCATCCATGTCGGCTAAGATCATAAGCATTTGGAATTCTTTAGCATAATCATCAACATAATGGCCTCCTTGGCAAAGTTTCTGCAACTTTGCAAAAGCGTCTTACAGGTAAATCTCAAGCATAAATCTTCCCCCTAACAATTTCTTTATCTCATCCCAAGTTTTTACTCGTCGTCTTCCATCCCTTACTCTGGCTATATTTAGATTCTTCCATCAGATAGTAGCATATCCAAAGAACTCAAGTGCAGCAAGTCGCACTTTAACAACACTTGTATACCCCTAGCATTTAAACACTTCCTCCACTTTCTCCTCTTACTCTAAATATTCATTTGCATCTCTACTTCCACTGAAGGGTAATATTTAGACCTTAACATTATCTAATCCTCAAGGAGTTCAATGTCTTCGTTCTTATGCTCAAAAATAATTAACCTCTTCTTCTTTCTCTCCATACTCATCAGCATTTATCTCTTCGTCATCTTCCTTAATTTCCTTTAACTCCATCCTTCATCTAGCAATCGCTCTGCTACTCCTTCAGCTTGGGGGGGGTCAAACCGGGTGGTTGGCTTGGCCACTTTGGCCTAACATCTCTCTAGAACATTTTCAAGTGAGTTATGGTATAGTATACCTTGGGTTGTTGTCTATTGACTTACATTGCAGTAACTAAACTATTAACAAGATTAACGAGTCTATCAAGTTTATAATCAACTGATCCAGGAGTGTTACTACCATTATGATCATAACTAGGTTGAGTATCTTTACTCTAGTCATCATTTATACCTTGAACACTCGAATTTGACATATTATAATACTTGTTGAACATATTAACAACACAATACACAGAAAACACTATTACCTTACTATCCAAAACTTAAACTAATATACTCTAACAACTTCAACACTGAATAATCACTCGAACAAGACAGAAATGAGCTTGTTCTGCTTTCATAATGAAAAATAGAGTAACAATAGAAAATATACTTACCAACATACGAACTTCTACTACACAACTCAAAACTTCAGAACTTACTTCAAACGAATGCACTGAAGTAGGTTTGAAAGAAACATAACAACTACTAACAATAAACACGAACCAAAACTTCACTACAACTATTAGCCTCTAAAATTGTGTTTAAGACAACCAAACCTAGATTTAGGGCCATTAGGGAAAGTTATCCAATTGAGCCCAAACTTTATAATTAAGATAAAAAAGTTAGTTGAAGTGACATAATGAAGTTAGATTTTGAAAATAATAACCCAAAATCCCAATTTTACCCCTAGCAGTAAGATTATTTAATAAGTACTAATATACTTGGAACTCCTAAAATCGAGCTTAGATTGCGACAAGAATTTAGAGATAAGTTAATTAAGCTCCAAAATGAGATAATATAGTATAATTTATTATATGGATATAGTTATATTTTTATGAGTATACCTAGTTGTTAGATTTTGAAAATAATAACCCAAAATCCCAATTTTACCCCTAGCAGTAAGATTATTTAATAAGTACTAATATACTTGGAACTCCTAAAATCGAGCTTAGATTGCGACAAGAATTTAGAAATAAGTTAATTAAGCTCCAAAATGAGATAATATAGTATAATTTATTATATGGATATAGTTATATTTTTATGAGTATACCTAGTATAAATAATAATTACACCTGTAAATTAACCCTAAATTACCTAATTATATATATATATATTATGTTGAATTCATGAGAATAATTAAGAAACATACCTTAAAAATAAAAGATATGTTATAAACTTAATTATATGAGTATAGTTATATACTACACATGGTATATACGCTTGAAATATATACTCATATATTACTAAATAACTAAATATTAATAAAATATACTTAAAATACTAAAATAATTGCAAATCACATCCAAAAGACTCAATTTTGGTTGGGAATTTGTTGGAGAATCACCATGGCTTGCTGCAAGACCTCTAATGTGTTGAATCAAAAGTAAACAAGGCTTGTAAGGATACCTCCTACTTACATTTATGAGGAAAAAGCAAAGGAAAAATTAAAAGAAAAATCAAAACAGTAGCAGCCAACTCCAACAAGTATAAATAGGCTTCAATACATCAATTTACAACTTTACAAGCTATAAACAATAGAAAGAAAAAAATTAGAAAAATCATGGAAAATAGAAAAAAAAAATTGGAAAAAACATAGCACATACCGAGTTGAGTTAGTTCCTAAGGCTCTCGATGTTTTGCTATCGAGGCACTTCACCACTAAGGAATACCCCCAGTGTCTAGGGCTTCCAACAACCACCCAACCGGCGCTGGCCACCGTAGCATCCAAGAACATGAAAGTCGATTCCCTACTCTGTTTTTCAATAATTTTTAAAAAATACCAAAACCACCTTAAAAATTATGAAAAAAATTGTAGTTAGGTTAGTTCAAATATTCTTCGTGTGATATTTTTACTTTTGAAAAATTTGTAATATTTAGTATACTTGTTTGAAAAAACTACAATTCATCCTTAATTTGAATTGTAAAATAAATATATTAAATGATATTGTTTCTAGCTCAAAAATTTTGTGTAGGATGTATATGATATATAGATAATTGCTATATAACATGAATTTTGATTTGAATATTGTTAATATTTATTGCATTTTTTAACCTAAAAATAGCTCGAAAATAAGCTGAAATTGTGAAATAAATAGGAAATTATGAAATTAAATAATGAAATGGATATGTACTGATCACTAGTGAATAATAACAATGTTTGGTCAAATTGAAATTAATTTAGTGCAAAAAGGATCATAATTGGGTAATTTAGGATAATTTAAGAGTAAAATCGCAATACGAATATATAGGCGATAGATTGAAAACTTAAAACCAAGTAATAGCTGAGTTCCTCATATTTTTAGAAGTCTATAGAAATTTTCAAGAAAATATTTGGTGACCCGAACTATTTATTATGAATTTATATAGTAAAATAGTTTAAATTATAAATCATGACGTATTCTTTAGTAATAATAGGTTAAAATGAAATAAATAGTTAAATAAAAACTATCTACAGGTGTATTGGTCAAATTAGAAAAAGAGTGTATTTTTAATATATTTAATGATATTTTATTGTCCAGGATATGTTATATGAAATTAGGGTTAGACAATATATCTACTATAGCATTATATTGACAAATCAGGTAAAAAAACAGTTTAATAACATAAATTACGTATAATATGATAATATTTATATTGATACGTATAATTGTATTAAAAATTTGAACTACTGGTTAAAAGTCATATCTATAAATAGAACTCGTAAAATGTATCATTAGGTTTATACGAACCCAACAATACTAATTTTACTAAAGTCAAACAATCCTAGGTGATATAACTAATAACTCTATAATATTCTAGAATTGCATATTATGGTAACCTAATCGAAATCAAAATGTGATTTAATTAATTAAAATTACGTTTCAAAACGATCGAAATGATATATAATATGTAATATTATAAATTACATATATTATCAATAATTAATAACTTAATTCGATATATATATAATAATAAAACTATATATTATTGAGATAATATATTTATATATATAATCGTTTTAGATTAAACTCTAATGTTTTCGTAATTATTACGAAAACTGAATTTGGGTTTTGTGTGTATATAGGATCTCCTAGTAGTTAGAATGTTGACAGTTTGAGTCTTCCATAGTGAGCGTTTGAACAAGTAAGTTAAGATTTATAGCTTTACCGCTTGTTGAGATATTATATTAAAGTATCTACAGACTTAGGAGTACTTCTCGTTGTGTTTGTAATTAATTGTTTGTACGTATGCCGTATGTGTGTATGATAATCAGTTGTGATAGGAGTTTAACTTCTTGGTATGCTGTTTTCCATATTGCATGGTATTCATAATGTATGAACTTAATTGGTCACCCCTGAATACAACTAATGATTATGCAACTATAACAAAACCGAACATGCATGACACCCATTAGGAGAACAATTATGAGTGTTAGGTCAAATACTAACTTCTTTTAATAAGGATAGTCGAAATAGTCATTTCTTTATCCTTAGTTGAACCAAGTGACAAGCGAGAAGATCGCGACAAAGGTGCGAGTCGTAGTTCGAAGGCAGTTACAGGAGGAGGGTATTCTCCATTGCACAAGCCTAGGTTTGTTCTGATTTGAGTTGCAACCTCAATCCGGGTTAGAACGGATGTAATTTCTCTAACTTCATAATGGGCCGAATAATATTGTGAAATATTGCATTTCATCATAATTAATAACTTTGATTGTGATTGTTTGGTACTCTTTTGACTTCGTCCCACTTACTAAGCTAATTGTACTTACATCCCCATAAAGTCCTTTATAGGTACTAAGTGAGGAATAGGATGCTCTGATACCGCCATCCTTAGATTAGTATGCTATTGACCGGGAAAGTGAAAAACAAAGAATCAACTAAACCTAGGCTTTTGTTTTTTCTTTTAAATTTTGAGGGAACTAATTGGGAATTCCCTAGAATACCCACTAGTTTCCTAACTTATTATAAATAGTTTGCAAAACTTGTGGCTTTTTAGTAAACTCTAATTGTAAATTATAACTCTGAATATAATACGTTTATATAAGTATTTTTGTGTTATGAAACAACAGATTATATAGAATAAGTATTTTGTAAAGTTATATCACAGGTTTGATTACTCACAGATATCAAAATAAATACTTCAAGCTAATTGAGTCATGCATGCCTTGTGTGGACTATATCTATGATAGCAGCTGTGAGATCAGCTTCTATCTTAGGTTAGTCTACACGGCGGGACTGTTATAACACTTACTATTCAAAGTGTGATAGCAACTTCACACATTCCCTTTCGAAACTGTGCCCTGATACTAGGGAAGCTGATGTGTCTCCAAGGTCAGATACATAAAGGAGCATTACAATGGAAGGAAAATAAAAGAAGGCTAGCAAAGTCTAGGCAGCTACTGACTGGATATAACATACCAATAAATCATACTTAGCCTACAATCTGCAGGATATAACTCATCAGTCCAAACTATAAGATTACTTGCTACTACTATTCTTTGCTAAAGGGAATAGATAAGAGTTTAAGGAATAATGAAAACACTAGGTTACTCACAAAAGGAAACTTGTATTAATTTTGTTGATGAAAGTGATTGATGTTTGCATACGAAATGAATAAGGTTTATATACTAGTCCCATTAAAGTTACAAGCACATATGAAAAGACAAAAAAACTAATTTACAATTGGGATACATGAAATATACTAAAAAAGGGTAAAAGATACAAAGAATAATCAGTATAGAAAAGTAAATAATCCTTCTAGAATGTTATGCCAAAAGACATGTGTCGCATGGTGGCTAGTTGCTCTAAAATATAGTATAATTCGAATGAAATGAGGAAAAAGAGGGTATGCAATCAAAGTCAACTTAATTTGGGTTAGGTCAGATTTCAACCAATTAGTTACTAATGAAAATTCGCCTCAAACTGGGATCGAATCTTAGTCAATTTGAAAGCTCGGCATCAAATAGTTGTTGAGGGTAGTATATTTGAATATTGTTATGATTATAGTACGACTACTTAGCATGTAGGCATACCTACTCAAAGGGTCGAAATGTTTGCTCGGTAGCTTTGGAGACAATGTTAGTACATGTAAGAGCTCGGTACTCAAGTCGTCAGTAGAGTGAGTCATGGAGGTTAGAACAAGAATTCCTGTCGTGGATGAGGCTATGAGCTATTATCCTCCTTGTAATTCCTTAAAGTCCTTCAGCTTAGTTGCGCATGATCGATCTAGAAGGTTGATTCCTATTACAATCTGTGCTAAGGAAGCTAAAATAACTTACTTGCTCAAAGCATCTATTACTTGAGGAATGGAATTACATTTTTTACAACTAGTCCTTACATTCTTATGGAGTTGTCATTAAAATGAATATCAAAATGGATTATAGGAGACTCTATTTTATGGAATTAACACTGAGGTCCAAATTTAAATACAAAAGAATCATTATATCATCATAAATAATTAAAAATTCTATCAACAATTTTCAATAGTTACACAACACACCACAAAATCTATCTAGCATAATTTATCAACATAATAAAACACAAGCAAATCCCTCGAGATAATACAATCATCATAAAAAGGTTTCCTTAAGAAATGTCTAAAGCATTTGTTCAGAACATAATGAGAATATGTTTCTTTTTTTTTCAAGGTTGATTACACATTTTATGAAAAAGCAAACAAATAAAAACTTAATCTTCTAACAAATGATCCAGATAATGGTTATCATTTTCATTAAAATGATACAAACCAAATGCATCTCTTCACAAATGGAACATTACATAAACCTTAAGAACATGAGATGACAAGGAATTGGAGCTACAAAAGGAGGAGAGAAGAAACATCGAATCTATAAGTGGAAAGAGAGGTAGAGGCAACATTACGACATCAAAAAGATTAAAGAAGAGTGGCAATGGCTAATCATTGTGATTTTTATCTCTAAAACCCTCAAGATCAAAAAGAAGAGAGAAAATAGGAGGGGAAGAGGAGCAAGACTACAGGTTTTAGGTTTTATGAGGTTAACTTAAGGGTTTTCATTTAAGGTAAGGGTCAAATGACAACTGCATAGGGTTGGTTTATTAAATGGCTTAAGGGTTAAGCTTTGTTATATACGAGCTTTACTAACCTGATGCTTATGCCCATTCATCTAGCCAGCACCTTTTGAGTAGAGCCATACCCAATTTATGTAAGAGCATGCAGGTTAATGGTAGTGGGCTAAGAAGCCCAATTGCCCTTTTTTTTCCTTAGTAACACATTTTTGGAATGAAAGAATGTAAAAATATAATCGTGACTCTTAATAAATAAATAAATAAAAGAATAATAATTATTTTCTTATAATTTCTTTGAGGTACTATAGGTAGATATAAAAATATGCAAAAAACCCTATATAATACTTATTCCTTTTGGTCCTATAAATCTGTTGCAATTTTTCTATTTGTAACATTGACAAATCCATGGAATAACTAACCATCAATCAAACGGAGAAGTAAATTCACTAGAAGTAATACTTATTCCATTAAACTCTTAATAAATTCACCATACATGCCATAAAAATAAAGTTTTCTACTGTATCAATTACTATTAAATATCAAATAGTTAAGACCTAATCACTTGTTATATTAAATGACCTCTACAAAAATCATTCCAAATTTAGTATTTTGTGAAAATATAAGCAAAAACCACTAAAAAAATAAAAACAAAGGAAAAAAATTAAAGGAAAAAAAAAAGCTACACTTTTAGATTATGAATGGTAACCTACTCAACAGATTTATATCTTAATCGTTTGATTTTTAGAGGCGAATAGCTTAATAGCAATGGCAACCTATAGTGGATGGTGGTCACCAACTACGACCATCCAATTTAAGGGAAGAAACAAAAGAAATTCACATGTTAGAGATGTGTAGATATTGGATTTTATGTCATTACATGGATAATACATGAGTTTTATGCAACATGTGATTTCAAAGAAGTGATTTATAAGGAATTAGAGAAAGTGGCTAAGAGGAGAAACAGGCAATTTCAATAGTTCAAATATACTTGTTACAAGTGAGGAAGCATTAAGCATCTATCCTACTATTCTTAGTCAAGTATTAGCTCATTCTTTATTTGAGCTTCATTTGATCTTTAAAAGCGAGGTTTCACAACCTTATATTGTTTGCTTTGCATTTAGTTATTCTAAAGCATCAAGGAAGTGTAGCTAAGTATTTATAAATTTTTGAACTTAATGACATGCGTTGAATTATATTGATGATCAATAGACGAAATTAAGTATACTCATTTTTAGAGTCACCTTATGAGTTTTTTATGGGTCCAGTGACCACCACCACGTGTTTGGTGTTACCACCCATAATGGAAAGTAGGTTAAACAATCTATAATGATATTAACAATCATCAACAACTCTTTATGAAAGGTACTCCCAACTATTATAAGATGGAGTTGTGCAACATATCGCTAGATGCTTAATGATATTACCCTTCGTAGCCAATAGCCTCTAAGAAATTTAGTTAAGAGTTTTTTTTTTTCTTTGTTATTGGGAAAATACAAGTTTAATCCTCAATATTGATTGATTTTCAATTTTTTTTTTCTATGTAAGTCTTTAATATTTTTCTAGTTTTCAAAAGAGAGAGAGAGAGAGAGAGAGAGAGATTTTTCACATTCTTTAGAAGCTTTGCATGATGTAAATCAATTTCGTTACGGTTGATAATAATTAATTTAATAAAATAAAAATGTATTAAATTAAAATAATAAAATTAGTAAATAAATTTCTATTAAAAAATGGAGCTAAAAAAAACAAAGGAAAACCAAGGCCACGAGATAGGGAAACCCCACCTAACCTTAAGGTTGATGATGAAGGTTACAAACTTATTACAAGTTGTGCAAGCCACCTGCTTTCACAATGGGTGTTGTATCCCACCACTAAAAAATGAGGAAGATAGTATTAATTCTTATATCGCTGAGTTTTATGACTTAAATGGTAATTTTTATGTTTTCACTTTTTTTTTTAAGGGTAATAGATCACTTGATCTACCACAAGATTTCTAACTTTGGCTGAGTACTGTAACATAAGTTGACAATCATCTACCACTACATGGCTCAATCTACGTGATGATTAATTGCTCCTGTACATCAAGATTGTTGACTATGCCCTCAAGGATTTAGCTTTCATTTTCATATTATTTTTCCTTTTTATTTTTATTATATTATTTAATTAATATATTTAGTGATATTGTTATTAGGCTTAGTAGTAGTTGAATAGAATCTACAAAAGTTCTCTATTAAAAACCTTCAAAATCATAGGGGATTCAATTTTAAAAAGGAAAAATTAAAGATTCAATTAGAAACGCCGATAAAAATAAAGCATTAAAATTTCTTCTTTTTTTTTTAGTTTTTTCTTTTAACTTTGAGATTGTTGTTGAATTTTTTTCGATGAGATATTTTAAGTTTTATTCCTTGTATTATTTTCCATTAAAATTTACAGAAACACAGAGAAAAGCCCACGGACCATATGCGTTCAAGTCCATTTGGCCCCTCGTGTAGCCAACATCTCTCCTCGAAGGTTGAACCTCTTGTCCCCAACTTAAACCCTCTTCTCTCCATTCGTTGTACTCCAACCTCTACGACTGACCCATTGCCTTTCATTTTCTGGGAAAGGATTACATACATACTGTGGTTGGGGCTTTCAGTTCTCGGAAAAAGGTACCTTCTTTTGTCTGATGTCCTTCAAAGTTATCTCCTTTTATGATGATACGGAATAGTAATACCAGAAGCTGAACATGATTTTCTTTTCTTTTCTTTTCTTTTCTTTTTTTCTGTTAATGGGTTTGTTTGGATTAAGACGGTAAACAAAACGAGACGATGTGGTGCTCAGCTCGAGTTCGGCTCGAAATTTTTAACGCTCAAGCCTGATATGGCTAATGATTTCCAGCCGAATGTCAACTCAGGGCAATATGCTCGAGTTCAACTTTATTATGCTCGGTTTCCTTAAATTATCTGAAATATACTGCTCGAATTGAGTTGATTAGGCTTGCAAGCAAATTGAGCTTAAAGGTTATGAAGCTCAAGCTTGAGATGCTTGAATTCGAATGGTTAATAGTTCATTTCTGGGCATACTGCAACTGTGTCTTAAGAAATTTTGTATGTGTTCTGGAATGACCATTCAATAGTTCATTTATGGGCACATTGGGTTGAAGCAATACACTCATAAAATTATATCTCATCTAGTGGAAGTATCCTATTCATTTATCTTTTACCCCTTCACAGTTAAATTTCTTTTTGTCTGAGGTCAATATTTCTGTAATAGCAATTTTACATGAAATGGTTATTCAGTATTTAATATGTATCTAAATGACGTAATAACAATCCCATACGGAATGTGAGAGAAATTGAATGGTTATTCCTCTCAAGTGAACATGCCTTACTCATGTATAATCAATTTAAAGTGCTTTTATATGATATGACTTTGATATGAAATGGAATGTGAACACGATTGCCAACACATATCATTTTCATATCAAGTTTAGAGAATGCTTTGGTTGATTAGTTGGAATGATTTCCTATACAATTGCTTGTCAATTCTGCAATTCTTTCGTCCTATAACTTGAAAGGTGATACTTTTTTTCTGGTTTGTGTCTTTATCCTTGTAAGGTTAGTTAAGTAGTCCTCAAGATTGAGTGGACGAATTACCTGTCCTGATGTTAACATTGGCATCAATAAATCCCAGTTACCTCCTGTTCATCTTCCTGAATTCCCAGTTGGCCTTTATAAAGATTGAAAATTTGTACATTGTTTTTGGATGGTTGTCAGGTCGGCTGATCAGACTACAAGGAGTTGTTGATTATGGCAAGCATCAGCTTTACCCCAAGTTTCAATTCTTTCTCTCAAAAAAGAAGCAGTGAATTTTTTAAGCAAATAAACAACATTGCCAGGAAATGTCATGGCATAAAGGCGATGCAAATAGAGAAACCTCTTGAAGAGCTCTACAATGTGAGGGTAGAGCGCAAAGTATCAGCGAAGCAGCTTGAACAACTGGGTGTTTCCAAATGGTCTGTTTGGAAAACAGGGAAATGCCGTTTGCCATGGGATTGGCAAGTGGATCAGCTGGTTTACATTGAGGAAGGGGAAGTTAGGGTTGTACCCGAGGGAAGCAAACGCTACATGAGATTTTTAGCAGGCGATCTAGTCCGTTATCCCAAATGGTTTGAGGCAGATCTCTACTTTAATGGACCGTATCAAGAACGCTACAGCTTTCGGGCATATGGGGATGATTACTGATTTGATTAGATGAAGAGAAACTTAGATTGTCTTATTTAAGTGTAGTTATGTGGATTTTGTTGTACATTAGCTGCCATCAACGCAGTATGTGTTGGGAGTCCATTTACAGAGATAAGTTATTGCTATATATGTTTCAAACTATTGGAATTCCCTTTTAGGTTCATCCTTTATTGTTTGGGCTAAAGACGGTATGCATTTCACGATTCACCAAAATCGCCTCCAGAAACAACCTTGTTTTCTATAGAAAAATTCCGTCTTTCAGAGTTGTGGCTGATAATTTCAGTTGTTCTTGACCATGCTATAACAATTTTTTTTTTTTTAATTGCAAATGCATATTTTACATTTACTCAAAGTGCATTTGATTTCCTTTATCTTTAAAATGGAGCATTTGAACCTTTTAGATCTCTTTGGCTTAAACAAAAGCTGATACATCTTTAAAAAAAACTTGCTTTTAGATTCTTATAAGGAAGAATGATAAGAAGATAAATCAACATTATAATAGTTATTTAGAAGCATAAAAGCCTTAAAAACAAAAGAAAAAAACATGTAGAGGCTTAAATTTTTTATTTAGAAGATGAGGAAACTAAGTGAATATAAAACGGACATGGTTTACATCTCTTAGATCTTCGAAAAACGTGCTTGTAGATTCTATTCGATTATTTTAACCGTTGATAAAATAATTAGAAATACTAAAATTGGATAAAATAATTAGAAATACTAAAATTATAAAAATTCAATGATAAAATTATCTGACTTAAATAATTTCTGAAAAGTAAATTAGTATGAGATTTATTAAATCCATTATAGCCTAATAGCATGAATATTGGTTTTTAAAAAGATTAGCTAAATTCAAATCTTCATATGCCAAGTTATAATATGCAATGAAATTAAAGAAAGAAAAAATATTTGTTTGAGACTTCTGAGATCTTGACTACATGATCCGATATGATAGTATACTTTGAATATGCTGCATCAATCGTCAGATTCTTTGGATTATATGAAAAAAATCCCATCTTGGCTAGATTTTATTTTAGGATGTTTGGATACCACTATAATCAAGTCAACTTCAATCTTGGTGTTTGAAATCTCAAATCTTAAACAAACTCGCAAGCCATGTTCAATTGTTAGTATTTTGATCATTTCAATGTTGACTTTGAAATAATGTCAAACCCTCAATTCGAACATTAGTTTTTTTTTTTTTCCTTTAATTTTTACACATAAATTTAAAATATGTTAAATATATACTTAATTGAAATTTTTCTTATAAATGCACTATACCATAATATATAACTGCATTTTTTTACTACTGATTGTTCATCATATTATCTATTTAAAAACGATTAAGGTAGTAAATTGATAAGTAAAAACTTAATTAAAAATAATATTTAGTAACTATAAATTTTAAGACCAGAATTTAATGAATAAAAACTTGATCATGTTTAGATAGTGATTGTGATATTATCGTGTTTTCTCGAAAGCAACCAACAATTAGCCACTAAAGCCTCTAACCATGCATGTGTCACAAGCGGATTTCGTCACTCGATCTCGTATGATGGCACTTAGCGTTCCTAACCATACTAAGGAAGGCTAAATCAGTCTGTAACACACTCGCAAAGTTTAGAGTGAAAAACTATGAACGTATGTTGTATTCACTCAAATAACTTGTGTCCTACATTTGAGGGAAACACCCTGATATATACAAAAAGCCTTTACAAATTAATGGTTAAGATCAATTTGATCTAACGGTTACAGTTGACTCTTAACTATCACATTCACCTACCCCACCTACTATTATACAAGATTCTAGACTTCTTTGGAACCTTCTAAAACTTTTCATCTTTTAGAAGCTTTTAGTTGGCTTAAGTTTTAGTCTTGGGTTTTAGGAATTTTCTGAAAATGGCCTATTTTGGGAGAGGTCTATAACATTCTCCCCTGCTTAATCCGACGATGCCCTCGTCACTCCTTCATCATATAACTTTTGAATCTTGTTTTTGAATTGCTATAGTACTTCGACTAATTCCTAACTTACCTCACTCTGTAGTCTTTCCTTCCACATAACCATATACTCATGTCTGGAAGTCTGTTCACATCTTCTCACATGTCTATCGGCTATGATCCCTTCAACTTCTTTGTCAAATGAAACTCGTACTCCTATTGGGGCCTTTTGTGATATAGCTCTTATGGGATCTTCCTTATCCTTGTGAAATGGTTTTAGCATACTTACGTGGAAAATTAGGTAGAATTCAATTTGGATGGAAGTTTCAATTTGTAAGACACTCACCCTACTCGTTTCACAATTGGAAATGGGCCTTCATAGCGCCTCATTAAACCTTTATGCAGTTGTCCCCTCATACGTTGTATCAAATGTAACTTAACAAGCAATTGGTCGCCTACTTGATATTCCATCGGCCTACGCTTATTATCTGCAATCTTCTTCATTCTGTTGATATCTCGGTCTAAGTATGTCCGATCTAAGTCATGATTTTCTTGCCATTCCTTTGCAAATTTATATGCGGGAGGGTTGACCCCGTATATCCCATTGTCACTGTATTAAGAGTTAAGGGTTACCTTCCTAGGACAATCTTAAAAGGACTCTATCTGATGGACTCTATCTGATGGACTCATTTTTCTATAGGTTGAATGAGAACTGTGCCACATCTAACAACTTGGTCCAATCGCATTGGTTAGCTCCTATAAAATGCCTTAAGTATAATTCCACTAAAGCATCCACTCACTCCGTTTGGCCATCCGTCTAGGGATGCAAACTAGTTGAAAAGTTCGACTCAAATCCTAGAAGTTTGAACAATTCTATTCAAAACTTCCTTGTGAATCACCCATCTCAATCACTCACAATGTTTCTTAGTAAGCTCCAATACTTTACTACATGTCTTAGGAACAATTTGGTAACCTCATTTGCTGGGCACTCCTTTGTTGTTAAAACAAAAGTCACGTATTTTGAGAACTTGTCTACCACAACCATAATTGTACCATATCCTTCCGATCGGGGCAAACTTACAATAAAGTCCATGGAAACACTCTTCTATAGCCGTTCAGGAATGGGAAGAGGCTCTAGTAACCCCGGAGTTGCCTTGTGTTCAACTTTGTCTTGTTGGCATACGAGACAAGTTCGGACATAGCTCTCAACATCTTCCCTCATGTGTGACCAAAAATACTTCTCCTCCATTAAGGGTTAGGTACGGTGTATTCCTGGATGACCCACCTATTTAGAATCATAACACTCTCTAAGTATCTCCCTTCTTAGGTTGAAAGATTGGGACACATAAATTCAATGTCCCTTTATGTATATTGATCCATTCTCTTGTCAAAATTTCCTTGTTTTCCCTTCTTGACATTGCATCAATAGAGCTTTAGCCTGCTTATCACTCTCCATCCCCTCTTGAATTCTATCAACAAAGTTGCTTTTAGGTTTGTTGATGGCTGCCAACTCAAAACCCTTCGATTCAAAGCATCTGCCACGACATTAGTCTTACCAGACTTATGTTCAAGGTCGAAATCGAATTCTGCCAGAAAAACCTGCAATCGAGCTTGCTTAAGAGAGAGCTTCTTTAGAGTCTGAAAATAGCTAGTGGCCATATTGTCAGTTTTGACCACAAACTTCTTCCCTAACAAGTAATGCCTTTATATTCGAAGACAGTGTACTATCACCATCATCTACTTTTCATGCACTAGATATCGCCTCTCTGTGCCATTTAGCTTCCGGCTTTCAAATGCCACAGGGTGTCCTTCCTACATTAAAACTTCTCCAATAGCAAAATCACTAGTATCTGTACATACCTCAAAGGGTTTGCTAAAGTTAGGAAGGAAGAGGAACGGCTCCTTAGTGATTGCCATCTTCAAGGTCTCAAGTACTTATTGTCTATCTATACTCCAAACCCAAGGGGTATTCATTTTTAGTAAGTCTGTCAATGGGCT
The DNA here is from genome assembly GCA_024138005.1 of Lumnitzera racemosa. Lineage (NCBI taxonomy): Eukaryota > Viridiplantae > Streptophyta > Magnoliopsida > Myrtales > Combretaceae > Lumnitzera > Lumnitzera racemosa. The sequence goes on from JAMXBC010000004.1 coordinate 99,876,926, forward strand.
CGCTATCCTCGAATAACCCTTAATGAATCTTTTATAGTAATTCACTAAACTAAGGAAGGATCTCAACTCAGTAGGCTTAATGGGCTCCTTTTAATCCCAGATGGCCCACACATTTCCTTCTTCCATTCTAATCTTTCCTCTCCCCACTATGTGACCAAAGAACGTTACCTCTTCTTGTGCAAAAGCACATTTCTCTAATTTCACATATAGATCATTCCTTCTCAAAGCTAAGAATACTGAACGAAGGTGCTCAATGTATTCCTCCAACGTCTTACTATAAATTATAATGTCATCCAAGTATACTACTACAAACTGATCAAGAAAGGGGGGCAAAACACAATTCATAAGTATACAGAAAGTAACCGGGCCATTAGTAAGGCCGAACGACATGATTAGGAATTCAAAAGCACCATACCTTATAATACCAGTGGTCTTGGGTTCGTCTCCTTCTACAATCCTCACTTAGTGATATCCCAACCGTAAATCCAATTTAGAGAAGTATTTAGCTTCTCTTAACTTATCGAATAGGTTCGATTGTTTAAGGCTCGATAATCAATATACATTCGGAGTGATTCATCTTGTTTCTTCTGAAAGAATATAGGAGCTCCAAAAGGTGCCTTTGAAGGCCTAATGAAACTAGCTTCTAATAATTCCTTCAGTTGTTACCTTAACTCTTCTAATTCTTGAGGTGACAGCCTATATGGGACGGCGGCGAGTGGCTTGGCTCCAGGTTCCAATTTTATCACATAGTCTACCTCTCTTTTTGGCAGTAACTTCTTAGGCAACATTGGCGACGTTATACCCCTAAATTCTTCCAATATCTTCCCTACTTGAGCTGGAATGCTCTCTTGACCAATAGTCTCTTCCTTGACTTTTAAGACGGCCAAGTAAGTAACTTCATTCTTCTTGAATCCCTTTTTCAATTGCATAGCCGATAGGAATTTGGTGGCTTGGCTTACCTTTCTTATGATGGAGACTACACATTATGAGTTATAATCAAGTATACATATGCAATTAGCCCGCGGTACGATAAGTGCATCAATACGATTTAGGAAATTCATCCCAATCACAAACTCAAAATCATCCATTGGCACTGCTTCAACCGTCTCCTTTCCCTGCCAACCCCCAATATGGAGCTCTATCCCCTTGGCTACTCTAATAGTAAGAACCTCTTTTGTGTTAACTATTTTTAGCCATGTTTTGGTCTCCTCCACTTTTAGCCCTAACTTCTTTGTTGCCATATCAGAAATGAAAAGATAGGATGCTCCTGTGTTTACAAGGGCATTAAGTTTCTTACCTGCTACCGATATTTCGGTATACATAAATCCTTTTCTTCTTTCATTAACTTGAGACTTTATGGAATTGAGTAGACGAACTGACCTTAACTGAGCCTCATCCCCTTCATCTAAGCTCTCACCTGCTACTAGCACTGCCAATCTCTTTCCTTAGACACTCCCTAGCATAATGAGGACTATTACAGAAATAACATTTCAATTCATGGGGTTTCCATCGTTTCCCATCTCTCCCTTCACGACTTCTATCTCAATCGTTATCTCTTTCCTCTGCCTTAGTTTTACCCTTAGAAGAACTCTTACTCTTCGCCCTCTCAGTTCCCCCTTTCCATCTTCCCCTTAGGGTCTTAGGATCTGTCTTCGAAAATTCCAGTAAGCCTTCAGCAACTGCTATAGCCTTAGAGATGTCTTCTACTCCTCTTCGCTCTAGTTCTAATTTAGCCCAAGGCTTTAAGCTATCCATAAATATTACCAAAGTATCTTCTTGGTTGAGGTCTGCGATCTTCAACATCAACTTTGAAAATTTCTTTACATTTTGTTTTATGTCACCCTTATGGATTAGGTGACGTAATTTCACTTTTGCTTCCTTAGCAACATTTTGAGAGGAGAATTAACCCTTCAACTCTTGTACAAAACTATCTCACGTGTTAATATCAGTTGCCCTCCTATACCATCATATTATAGTAGAGTCTTTCAAATATATGGCAGCAGTAAGCACCTTTTCAACATCATCTAAGATTCCTACAGCGTTAAAATATTGTTCCACTTCCCATAAGAAGTTGTCTACTTCTCGAGTAGATTGCGTTTCGTTGAAATGCTCTGACTTAGGAACATTGACCCTGTGGCCCGTCTGGATAGTCACTCCATTTGCAACAATGATTTAACAAGCCATCAATTGAGTCTTAAGATCTTCAATCTCCTGATGCATGGCTACTATCACTGCATCAATCTTAGCTTCATAAGCCTCTTCTTTAGTTTCTAAAGTCGTAACTCGAGCTTGGAGAGCATCACCCTTCTCTTCAATAACGTTTCCACACTGCCTAATCTCCTTTACTTCTCGATTCAGTGCTCCTTACAATTTGCCTTGAAGTTCTTCCTCTATCTCCTCAATACTGTCTTAGGACTCATCAAATTGTTTTTTTGGCTTCAGCAATGCTCAACTTTACCCTATCCATCCTATTAAGGAGAGAGTTTAATAAATCCAAGGACCTAGCCCTTTGCCTTGTAACACGGTGATCATCATGGTCAACTAACTCATCGACCATTGAAGTGTTGTTGTATTCTTCGAATGACATTTTCTTCGTAAGTAATTCCTTTTTCAAGCTTTGATACTACTTATCATAGGTAGATTCCATCACTTAATCCATTGCGGCACTTGCATTCCTGACCACCCTAAGGAAGACTAAGTCAACTTTTAACACACTTACAAAGTTTCTTGTAACACACTTACAAAGTTTAAAAAAAGAAACTATGAAAGTATATTGTATTCACTCAAATGACTTGTATCATACATCTAAGGGAAATATCCCTATATATACAAAAAACCTTTACAAATTAATGGTTAATATCAATTCGATTTAACGGCTATAGTTAACTCCCAACTATCATATTCATTTACCCCATCTATTACTATACAAGATTTTATACTTCTCTAAAACCTTTTGAAACTTCCCATCTTCTATAAGTTTTTGGTAAGCTTCAGCTTTAGTCTTAAGCTTTAAAAACCTCCTGAGAATAGCATATTTTGAAAGATCCATAACACATGCACAAGCTACCTTCCCACGAGAAAGACTTTCGTTTGAAATTGCAGTGATTTCATTCGGCCCTTGTCAACTGAGCCTACCTAAGAGGGCCACTTTTCTTAGTATCACCTCAATTTTATTGGATGTCTTCCGGCTAAGCACTACTTAAGAGGGCTCTTCTCTTACTACCGTCTTAATTTTATTGAATGCCTTCGAATAGATTTTATCAGATGTCTTTGAAGAAGAAGGTTTTCGTAGTAGCATAAATGTCACTCCGGATGTACAGCAGAGTTCTATTTATCATAGTATGATCATCATGCTTGGAGGAAAGACATAATTTCCACAAGTTCCACAGCTTAATGATAATCACAGCAGATTTGACATGTTCCTTATGCTTGATCTTAACGGACAACCCCGAGATAAATGTGAAAGCAATTCGTACTCGGTAAATACATTCGACATGCAACGTCATTCCATGCGTGAACAATGATTTAAAATCCCAAAAACCAATGCTCAGTCAATCAACTCCCTTCTTTCATACCCAACACGGACAACACTGGTCTTCAGTCCTTGTTGAAGTTTTGGGAATTGAGACTTTCGGTTGAATTCTAAAGTTCTAAAAACACCAATGATCAGACCTAATTCTTCTTGTTCAAAGTGATTTCACTCACACAACTTAAGTGTCTATCATCACCCGAACCGCAAAATCATTCTGTTGTTTTACCATTGTTTGGAAGGGGGATAGAAATCAACAACTAGTACCTTGCAGATGGAAGCTTTAGTGAGAATGCTCATATTATGTTCCATTTGATGAGAAATATGGAGGAACATGCTGGAATCGGTAGGTGTACAATCCGGTGAAAAGAATGGCATTCCAATCCATTTCGTGGAAGGTATGAAAATATAAATCAACAAAGCCACAAACAAAGGAATAGCATCCTTTCAAGTCTAACAGGTTTGATTTTATGATGACCCAGATTGAATAAAAATCATAATTTTATGAATGACAAGTCATATGATACACATGATTACAATTTCATCAAGGGAGAGGGGCAGGGGAGGGATTGAGATATATCAATATCAACTAGCCCCCACAACAATAGCACATGGTATGGTCGTAAAACAGGAAACATAAAGATGCATGCCAGCGCTTCGATCCAGTTGTTGCTCTTAACTATCAGCTGGATTTCTTGGACTTGTAGTGGTGGCAATGACAGTAGAAGAGCCAAACCTAGAAACCAGAAGCGGTTGATTGGTCACATCCTTTGAAGCCGCTGCATCTTCCAAGCACTTCCACATGGATTCCCGCTTCTCCTGCATCTCCTTGTGCTTAATTTCATCCTCTTGGAAACTGGTCAAGCACTCTTCAAAAAGTGCTTGGTCAGCATCCAAGAAGATTTTTCTAACGTTCAGTGTCAGGCTCTGGACAGCTTGGTTCCAGTGACTTCTGGTGTTCCTCTCCAATGCAGGCAAAATTATGGGCAGTATGACCTTCCTGTTCTGCATGATGAGATCATTTATGCGATCATTGTTCCACAAAAACAATGCCCGCTCAGCTACCTGCCAATGAAAAGACAATAGAGTCTCAATTATATCAAATGAAGCACATCATTAATGTTAAGCTTCAAAATTAAGTAAAGTGTTATAGAACTGAAAATTTTTTTAAAGAACATGGCGTGAAAATACCTGTGAATAGTGACCTTTTCTCAAGTCTTTAACTTTTACAAAGTATATATCATAAAAATGGGTTTTCTACCTAAGAGCACTATTCAACAAATTTGCATTTAATGTTACACATTTCATTTGTGGGTTAGTCTTTATGTGGCATATATAAAGATTCCTGGGTTACCATTATAAGTGTCCCACAAAAGTATAAATCGTCAAAATATGTTATATGGAAGCAAAAGAAACATATCTTTGTGTTAGAAATGTAAAAATCATTTACTTATAAAGGCTGCTAGCTTATCATTATAAAAGTCCCACAAAAGTAAGGTTGGTGAGAAGCTAATATGCATTACATGACGTAACAGGGGAAGAGCATAGCTGCCATCAATAATACAACTGTTTCTGAAGGATGAGACCACATGCAGTCCATAGGGGTCTTCATAAAGCTTAGTTATGGTTCCTAGCATGACGTTTCTTTACCATTGCTGCATAATTGCGATAGCCAAAGCATTTCAATTAACCGCAATCGCAGCATCTACGGAATATCTTCATAATAATCAAACTACCCAGTAAGCTAGTAGAATAAATTTAAACAAAGTACCTGGAAATGTGAGCTGTTGAGACACCGACTGATTTGTCGAAAAAGTGGCACCATGCAGCACTGGAATTCTGCTGCCTGGGTGGCTTCTAGAACTTCTTCAAGTTCACCAAGGAACATGACTTCCTTTGAACTATTTGTTGCAGGCCAATACTTCAAAAGACCACGAGTCACCATGTCAGCCAGCTTAAAGTCTTTCTCTACAAACTGCGTAATGCAGTAGGAAAGCTGCTGATGATACATGGCTACACATTTGGGCTTATGGAGAGGAATCAAAGCACGAGAAAGAAAAAGCTTATGCTCTTCCTTCAAAGGCAAAGCAAACCCATTAATTATACTTCCCAAAATCTCCAACAACTCAGCAATTCCATTGTGCTTCTCTGTCTCGTATATAAATCTGTAGAAAACGTTATTGATAGATTTTCTAATAAAGGGCCGATGTACCATGAACTTCCCATAAATGCGGTGTAGGATTGTTTTTAAATACTCCCTCTCTCTTTGATCCTCAGAATCAAACAAGTCCAACAACCTCAATATGAATGAGTGGTCAATATACCTCTTTGCAAGCTTTGCATCGGTCTCCGATGATGCAACAAATCTAAGCAAAATCTCATATACAATCTGCATATGTGGCCACGCTGGCTCTGTAGTAGTTTCTTCCTCTTCCGGATCAAACTCCAGAACCTGATTGTCATTACTCGAAGGACATGTCCTAAACAAGTTCAACGATAACATCCTTATAATCTCTTGCATAGCTGCCTCGTTAAACTTCGAGTTTACCGATGATATATAATCAACCAGCTCAAGTAATGTCTGCCGCTTTATGTCCTTCTCCTTGAGGTTTTTCGAAGGATCATTAAAATCAAATACAACACAACACATACTTAACTTCCTCACAAACAAATTCTGTTTCTCCGAGTTTGGTACATCGCGAAAACTCGGCAATGCCTCATAGGCACCTGAAGATAAAACCGGACCCAACTGGGATGCAATGGGAGCTGATTTCTTCCCATGACTGGAGACTACTCCATTACCCAACCGCGAATTCCCCGAACCCAAATTCAAGGATTTCGAGCTATATGTAGAGACTGGCCCTACATAGGAGTTAACTGACGAATTGGAATTAACCAACCCATCATAGTTGGAATCACTTTGGGATGATTTTGAGGGCTTTCTAGGTAGTTTACCAAGTATTTGTTTGATCATGTCTTCAAAAACCTAAAAAGCTACAAAATTTCCTATGCTAAAGATTCGATCTTTACACTAACCCAAAAGAAAAGATTAAATCTCTACACATCCAAAAGGAAAATTTTTATTTTTACACTTAGAAATGGATATCAAAATGAGTGTACTCATCAGAATTCATCAATCTGAACCATTACAATGTGTAAAAAGAAAGTGCGTACTTATATTACAGTATGATAATTAACCATCTATAAGCATTGACGTGAGTATGTGCATAATTATTTGATTTATTTTTTAACAAATTTTTTCAAAGTTCGAAATTTAAAACTAGAAGAGTTTGAAAGAGAAGAACTTACATGGATCGATTGGGTGTACAGATCCGAGAAAGTGCGAGAAGTTACGGCAAAAAGAAAAGGGGGGGATAATAACACTAAACCTAATTACAAGTTTCAAGGGATAATAAAAAGAAAAGAAAAACCCTAATTTCTAAGCTGGTTTTGGTGAGGTGTGGGCGGGGATATCACAGTGTAGAGTCAAATGAAAGGGAAACAAAGAAGTTTTATCTAAAAGAAGGAAAAACCGAAAAGAAAAATTTAAAAACCTGAGGTCGGGTGTAGTCTAGTGAAGTCCAGTGCTGTCAAATTCTTGGTTTTAAATCTCGTATGATTTTACTTCCGTAGGTGTTTGGGGCTAAGCGGATAATCGCATTTCCTAGTATTCTAGTTTATTAAATAGGTTTTGGAACGGATTAAAAGTTCAAACGATAGATTTTAGATAATATTTTTTTTATAATTTTCTTTCACAAGATAAGATGTGAATGTAATATTAGAGTACCTTCTATATAACTTATACTCTAAAATATATAAAGTATAAATTTACGGTACTATATTTCAACCTATAATAAAATCATAAAATTATATACTCTTGTATTTATTGTTTTGTTTCTCTCTCCTTTTTTTGTTGGGTAAAACCTTATTTTTTTTTATTTTGTATATAACAATTTTATGATTTGATAAAAAATTATTTTAATAATTTAAAAGGAAAAGATAAAATTAAATAATTTATCATGATCCAATTAAGGATTAAACGTATTCAATTGCAAAGATTATTCTCTATTCTACTTATTAGCGTTTTATATTATCCTAATTAAATGTATTGCAAATATGAAAATATTTCAAATACTATTATTTGGTCCATTAATATAGTTACAAATTTAATATTAATTATATACATATATAATATTCGAAATAAGATAAAATAAAAAATATATATAAATTCCACATAATACTCTATACTTTTCAAAATTTATAAGGTACAAGGTACTGAGTGTTCTCGAGTGCCACAACATAGGTACTGGATACAAAAATTTTGGAACCTTTTCCTACCCACTCTTAGTAGGTGTAATTATTATTTAAATGAAATCTATTTTTCATATTTATTAAACTTTATTTTTTTACAATAATCAATAACATTAATTTCATTTATTATAAATCATATTTAACTACATATATTTTCATAAATTGCTATTTTATTAATAATATACCATAAATAATAATTGTATTGTCCATATTATAAGTATTTTAGTCATATCACATAAACAATTAATAAATCATCCCAATTATATGACTTAGTTAATTTTTTATTTTTGTTTACAATTAATGTTACAAAAATTATTGTGAATTGTTGAATAATTAATTACCTAATAACTTATATCCAAAATTTATTCATTTTTTAGTATTGTTAATGAAATAATTAAATAGAGTTATTATAAAAAGAAATAATATAATACTCTTATTTATATATCAAATTTTTCTTTTTGACATACTTTTTCCTAATTTATTTTTATTAAAAACAAAACATAGATAAGTCTTATATATTAATATAATTTTTTTTATAAATTTATTCAATATACATGCATATTAAAATGGTAAAAAGTTCATTAATTTCTTATGAAGTATAGTGATTATCCTTAATCCTATCATAAGCCAAATCATTCACAAGATTCTTTTATATATATATATATATATATATAAGATTTTAATACTTTATGTATAAATCGCGTAATTTTTTGTTGGTTATATTGTCTATGGTGGTTTTCTTTTAATATACCATTTATTTATATTTCTACATAAACCCCACTAACCTTGACGATGCCACATGTGGTGGTTTTCTTTTAATGTATATACATTACTTTCAATATTGCATTTTCTTTTAATGCCTATTATTTCTTTATACGTTATAGTTTTGACTTCTAATTTCATTGTCTTTTGTTTCATAATCTTTCCTATGTCTTATATCTATCTTTATTTAAGATAGCTTCTCCCAGTCCTCTATGGTGTATATATATATATATATATTTAAGATACAATATTTACAATAAGCAAATATTTTCCTATTAATAAATTTAATGTTGGCTTAACAAAGGCCTATCTAACCCTTCGTTATATAATCCTAGGTCTGTCCTTGTATTACACCTATAAGTGATGAGTAAATAAATACTAATAAAGTTAATATATGCTTATGATAAGAGTAATTTCAAAAAAAAAAAAACTACTAATATCCCTTAATATTAAATGAGAAAACTCTAAACATTAAAGCATTTTTTGGTATAGTAGCTTAAAGTACATCGGAACTTCAAAGTTAAGCATACTTAACCTAAGCTAATCCCAAGATAAATAATCTCTTGAGAAGTTGCTACTGCATCAAGGGATAAAATTGTTCAACATTCCACGTCAAAGTGGACAATACTTTGATGGAAGGAATTTCAGTTGACTTATTATGAGTGGTATCAGAGTAGTCTACCAATCGGAAGAGTAAAGTTCCTGCTTGGTGATAATCCTAAACTCGTATAACAAAATTGATGAGGACATCGATTCTGTAAGGAGTTGGATTACAATACCTTTTAAATACTATATGACGAAACTCTACATATCAAGGTGCATTTTGTTGTGATAGCTTAGAGTACATTATATGTGGCATTCTACGTCAAAACGAACAATATCTTGAGAAGAGGGGTTTTCATTGAATAATTACATAAATCGCTAAAGTATGATTTATATGTTCTCTTCTAAATTAAATAGAGTATAGAATATTTAAAGATTCAGTTATATCCAAATTTTATTGTTATATACTCATATTTATGCAACATGGAGAGGATAATACTATTTAAATTTTTTTTTTCTAGGCTAATACTATGTATTTGACCCTCTCTCCCTATCTCAATATTTATTCAAAAGCCAAGTAAAAACAAATAAATAAATGGGAATTATATCATCTTATTTGAGGAAAAAGATTAATTGAAGTGACTGCATTTATAATTTCATGAACAAATATTTGCTCCTCTAAACTCCCTATCTCAAAATATTCCATCTAATCACATTCACTTATTTGGGTGAGAGCATGCTTAAAAATTAAACAAAAACGTTTATTGGATTGCTATAACTAAACATAAGATAAAAATGGAATTGTTGTAAAGTAAATGTAAAGAGTATACTTGAAACATTCACACATTTCTTTTCATTCCAAATTTGCTATAGCTAAACATAAGAATTAATTTGCCATTCTGTTATTGATTCCATTACGATCTCTTTTGGCCCATTTCATTTCATTTCAAATTATTCATGCATACCAAATGTGATATTGGATAATCATCTTACCATTTTTCAAAAAAAAAATTATTAAAATTAAAAAGTACATGAAATCATAATAATAATGAAAAATCCTAGTTTCACATTTTAGCTTTTGAACATTTCACTATACCAACTCTTTTTTTATATATAGTTTTCTTTTTTCCATTGAAAAGAGTCAATCAAATCAAAGTATGAATCTGCCACTTTTAGATTTTAGAGTTTAAAATCATCGAGACCGAGTGAATAAAAAGTAAATATAAATGGTATACTTAAAAACTTAACAAAAAGAAGGTTGATTGGGAGTGATATATAATTTATACAATTCATTGTAATAAAAAATAAGAGTGAGTAGGAATAGGACAAGTAGGCACAAGTTTTCAAACTTTTGTAGCCAGAACTAATCCTGTAGTACCTTAGGATCGTTTTATACCATGTATCCCACAAATTTTATAAGGTATAGAGTATCCTATAAAACCTATATTTATATATATATTTATATACTCATTTAAAACTTTGTGTTAAACGCATAATAAATATTAAACTTGCAATTATATTATCATTAGATTTGTCGGTGATAATTTAAATAAGTTGTAACATATTTTAATTTTGGATAATATAAAACTTTGGTAGTCTATATAGAGAATATTTCTGTAGTTGGAAATATTCAAGTTTTTAGTTGAATCATACTTAAATTTCTTTGATCTTTTCTTTTCAAATCATCAAAACAAATTTTTATAAAATCATAAGATCAATATATACATAATACAGAAACTATGTGCAAATAATTCTAATAAAAATATTAGATGATAAATTAAAAATAAAATATTTTAATACCTTATTAAACTAAAGTAAGAAATAGAAGAGAGAGGGACTAGATAATATGTACAATAAACGTGTAGTCATATAGTTTATTATGAGGAGGGTTTGTATTGTTATTTTCTTTAAGACTAAAATAATACAATAGTATTTATTTATTTATTAATGTTAGTCAATTATTATTATAACATGAATATATGATATCTTAAAACCTTTACTTTATATATTTTATAATACAAGTTTTAGAATAGGTATAGAATATCCTAACTTCATAACCGCATTCTATCTTATGAGATTAAATTCGAAAAAATTACTATAAAAAATCTACCATATAATTCTCATTATCTATCAAGTAAAGCAGGATCCGAAAGAATATCCCGTACAACAGGTCTACTTATTCACCCTAATAGGAAATATAATGAGTAGCTCTAATAAATTTTTATAAATTATGATAGGTAAAAAAAAAAAAAAAAGGATGAAAGTTTAACTCTTACGAGTTACGATGGCAAATTTTTATTTAGTTGTATCACCACTAATGCATGTCTCATATTCGGATCCTTTTCAGTGGTGGTTACTTTTCCTAACGTTGTGCTTAGATTAATGAAAATCTAGGAAAATGAAAAGAAAAAGATAAAACTTAGTAGAGATTTAATGTATCGAAAGAGTGAATAAGAGTAGAAATGGGCGAGACTAGAGAGAAATTACTAGAAATGTTTACGTTGTTAAGCTAAAAAGGTTTTTCGTTAAATTTAGAGGGAAAAATGGTGGAAATTTATGTAAAATATTTGAATGCCCAAAAAGCAAGTTAGAGGGAAAAAACAAAGAGATATTTTCTCTTCTATATTTGTCTCCGATTTCCTTATGACGTGTTTGAACAAAAAGTGAAAAATATATAAATTTTTTCATCTTTTATTCCAACACGTTTCCACCAATTTTTATTATTCTTAAATTGTAAAGCATACGATGAGTACAATGTTAATTTTATTTCATCTTTAGTTAAGGTTTGATTCGCACTGGAAAAGAAAAAGGGTTTAGTTTTAAAAAACTAGATTTCTTAAGCTTACAAGTTACTTAAACTTAATCGAATAAATGAAGGAAAAATTATATGAATATTTAGTTAGTTTCCTATTTTGATCCTTTATTTTCATTTTGTATCTAAGTTTTCGAACTTTTGGAAATTTACGGAACATATTCTTCCATTGATTCCATTAAATATTTCAAGAGTTGACACAGATTAATTTAAAATAATTAATTAACAAACTTTTATTACTGAATATGTTTAGCTATGAATAGAAAATAAAAACAAAAAATTAGAGAATATAAGATTAAAAGAGAAAGAAAATACTCAAAAGGCAGCCACTATGGTTGCCCCATTCGTGGCAATTGTATCATGATGGCTGCTTTTTATGGTTTCTTTTCCTTTTGTTTTTTCATTTTTCTTTGTTTTTTCGATTTTTTACCGTATCATTTATCAACAATTGAAAAAATATTCAACAGAATGATTCATTCCAAAAGGAATATATGTATCTATATATACGATTGATTCAATTTGTGTATACTTTTGTTGGAGTGATAATTTGTATTCGCTGGATACCGCTCTCTTTCTTGTCATATGCATGTTAAAGTTAAAAATATATAAAATTGAATTTACATCATAAATAATTAGTATATATTATAATAATATTTATTCATATATTATAACGGTGTATTTTAATTCAGAACCGTATCACTTCCATTCTTTATTTCTACAATCATGCGTATCCGTTTTACCTCCGAATTATTTATTTTTTTCCTTTTTTGTGTTTGCATGTGTTTACCCTCAGTAGCATATTTGGGATTTTGAACAAATCGGAGGAGAGGATAGGGATGGGGTGATGCAAGTGGACCCAAATGTATTCACAAAAATCAAGAGGTAGGGAGTAGCCGAATAGAGATTGGCATGTTGACCAGGTGAGTGTCTCGTTTTTGCGACCCGTTTTCTACGTAATCTTAAATATCGGACACATCGATGCCACTACAACCAGACAATTCTTTGTAAAAAGTGACGCTCAAGCTCCATCATTCGTCGCTCTCGCTTTTATCTCTTGGCCCCACCTTTTTTTAATGGATTTGAGTCTTTTTTTTTTTCCAGTAAATCACACTTAACATTAACCAAAATTTTAGAATATTTTATAATATTATTATGATATTATTTTTTTTATATAATTTTAACCGTCGATTATATATAAGAATATTTTAAAAGATAAATAAAAAGTTTTTTATCCATATTTTTTCCTACATGAATGTTCAACTTTAGCAAAATACATTTTTCAATAAATAATTAAAGTTTTCTACATTATGAATGGTTTGAGCCGGCAGCCCTATATGCCAACCAGTTCAAAAACTACAAGCAATTATAACTAGGTGTTGAGAGCATGCTTTAATTCTCGGATATAGGTGAAATTCATTGTAGCATAGGACCAATACAATCCGACTTGGATATAAGAATGATGATTAGTTATTTCTAAACAGGGAAGGTCACGGGCAGTCAATCTCTGAAGATAGTTCATCCAGGCATCCCAAAATATACGATTTAGGGCTTTATGTCTTTGTTATCAATTTTCTTGACTTTTTTATATTCCAGATGAGGGATATATATAGCTGCTTAAGATACACCTTACACTTGGTTTAGCATTTCTTTCGTTTAAAAAAAAAAAAAAAATCTAGAGAGCTTGATGAGTCTATGAGTGCAAATCTGAGATTAACCCTTGGAGTTTATTGAGAAGGATAAATTATTCCTACAACTTTGTTTGATATCGGTACGTGAGATTGTGACACTTCAAATATAAGGTTTTTTCCTTTTTTCTTTTTCTCCTTGGCTATATTGAAGATATCTTAAACCATGTACCTTTACATCCCAAATAAGGGTTTTCTATGCAAAATCCACATGGTCTTCTTTCATATATTACTCTTTATTGTTATTTTTATTTATTTATTTTTACATAATTTGATATATATATATATAGGCATTCATATATACATATATATTATTTTGATTAAATATTCTTATATCATGTTTGATATATAGAAATGAATTGAAATAGAATTCCGATTCTAGATTCCATTTCCTTTCCCCCATTTTTGAAAGTGCATTTAGAAGTTACAATCATTATTCCACAATTTCATGGAATCAACGACTTCGAGAAGGAATTCAATTTGACCTTCTTAAAGGCGAAATCGACGATTTCATTCCTCCCACATTTATTATTATTAATTAAATTACTTATTCAACCATTAATTTATCATTTAATAATTAAGGATATTTTTTGTCGTTATTACTATATAGGCATTTAATTCCATTCTATTTTATGAACATTCAAAATGATTTGTAATTTCACTCCTCATTCCATTCTAATCCAATCCTGCATACCAAAAGTGACGTTAATGTTAAGGTTAAGAATCTCCTAATCTAAGGATTTAAATCATCTAAAGTTACTTTTTCTTTAAAGTTCCTAAAGTTATAAATCAATTATAGTTATTGTCTATATTTTTAAAAAAAATTGCATTACAATGATGTCACATAATATCATAGAAATCTAGATAATCATAACCGTTGATTTGTAACTTTAGGGAAAAAAGGAACTTTAGAAGATCCATTTCCCCCGATCTAGTGATGTTATATTGTATGGTGATATTAAGTAAAAGGAAATGGAGTAAGGGTAGTACAACAAAAGTTACCATTTTACTTTTAGTAAACCATTTACTTTTCAAGAGAAATTAATGGTTGCGAAATCATTGACTATTTAAAAAAACTCATTCACTTTACACACAAATGAAAAGCTAACAACCCTAAAACAAACCTAAAATCATCATCACTTTGCATTCAAACTGCAAAGTCTAAAAATTTGACTTTGCAAAAGTTATGATACTTATTGCAAGAAAGATTTGAGAATTCAATTGTTGAATATATCAATCATAGCTATATGTCGAGACTTTTCAATTTTTAGAGACAAAAATAAGAGTTAATCTCATGTGTATTGATGCAGACTAAGGCTAAGGATAGATAAAATCAGTCATAAGGTTAAGTCTAAACTTGTCAAAAGCTTGAAGAAAGTGATAGGATTGTGCGAAAATAGTAAAAGTAAAGTACGCAACCTTACGAACAGCTCCGAGGATATGATGCACCAAGGAACTTCCAAATACTTACGGTACAACTTGATATGACGCACAAGATTGTCTGATGAGATTATTTGTCACCTAGCCTTACTTAAGAGTTATGATAAGATTGAAAATAATAAACAAGCTAATGAGAGTGATGTTCACAAAAGGGTATATTCAGTAGATTGAAGATAGGAGGACAATTGATTATGCGGCTACATGTACAATGGGTATTTATACCCGAAAAATTAGGGTAACCTACCTAAAATAGAAAATACGAAAAGGATAATATCTAAAAGAAATAATATATAAAAAGCAATAAACGGTACAAATGATAATTGAAGCAAATTAATGATTAGAGCTATAGATTCCTTTACGTAAGTCTAAGATATGTGCCAATAGCATATTAAGGATGCTTATAGTAAATGTAGACAAAATAGTATAATCATGATAAAGGGCTGAGTAGGGGTATCGAGTAGAGGTGCTAAGAAGACCTGGGTTTATTAGAGAATGAGTGGCTGTGGATATGTGTTGGAGCTTTCGGTTTCTTAGCACTAATGTTGCCGATTTAGAGGTAAGCTTAGTTAAAGCTAAGCAAGTGTATGTAAGGGACTAGGCTATCAACAGAGCATTCAACTAGTTGGTACACAACTTTCAAGAGATTTATAGTTACTTGGCTTAGCGTAAGAAGTTGGTCAGCAGCAAGGATCAGCTTGGCCTCAGCAGGAATAGGTTAGAATAAGAGGATTCACTTCGTTAGTCATTTTAGGCCTCGGGCTTGGCTACAGGTTAGAAGTCTAGTAGCCTGATTCCTATTATTCCTTCTTGGTTGATTTGGATTTGGGATTAAATTCAACTGGTCTTGGTCCAATGCTCCTTCAGGGTAATATGGACTAAAGTCGGCAATGTTGAAAGCATCCAAGACCCCATAATCTTTAGGTAATTCTAATTTGTAAGAATTGTCGTTGATCTTTTGGAGAATTTTGAAGGAGCATTCAGCTCAATCGAACAACTTATTCTTCCTCTTATTTGAGAGCCTCTCCTTGCTCAAGTATACCCATACTAGGTCTCTATGTTGAAACTGTATCAACTTCCTTCCCTTAACGTTTCTCGTATTTTCTTGGCAGCTTGGTCAATCTGCCAAGTAACCTTGTTGTAGATGTGTTGTAGGGACTGTACTTAGGCTCTCGCATCAAGGTCTTCTTACTCGGATATAGGCACAGGGGTGTAATCAAGGGGCAACTTGAGATTAAAACCATAGACAACTTCAAAGGGGGTTTGCTTAATGATGTCATGTACTATACGGTTGTAAGAGAATTTTACCACAGGTAAATAGACGTCCTAATCAACTAAGTTTTTACCCGTTGTATCTCAAAGAAGTGATCCTAAAGTATGATTAACTACTTCTATTTGGCCATCAGTTTGGGGATAACAGGAAGCAGTGAATAGTAGTTTAGTCCCCATTCGATGCCATAGAGTCCTTCATAAATGGCTCGGGAACTTTGGATCTCTATTTGAGACTTTACTTCTCGATACACTGTATAACTGAACAATTTCCTATAAAAAGAGAGAAGTAATAACCAAAGCATCATTAATCTTAGAGCAGGTCACAAAATGTACCATGTTATTGAATCTATCTACAACGACCATTACAGAATCTTTGCTTCGGGTAGTTCTTAATAATACGAGGACAAAGTCTATACTCAACTCAGTCCAAGGTTTGGTCAGGGTAGGCAAAGGCATTGCTTTCCTATGCTTAGCTCGACATGTGGCAAGTAGCACAGCCCTCAACAATTTGGTGCATGTCTTGCCTTATACTCGGCCAAAAGAATCATCCACTCAACAGCTCATATGTTCTTCTCTCTCCAAAATGTCTAAAGAGTCCTCTACTGTGGGCTTCCTTAACAAGTAACTCCCTCAACAAACAAGTCAACATACATAACTTTCTACCTTGGAACAAATAACCATCTTCTATATAGTACTCATATACGGTCCTTCCCTTGGCACAACGACCAAGTATAGGTCCAAAATGGGTCCTTTGGATATTATTCTTTAATGCTTGTAAGCCCAAACAATCTGGTTTGTAGCTCAATTAGGAGAACATGTCTTTTAGCTAAACATCAACAATAACGTTGCTCTTGCCTTATTTGTACTTTATCATAAAGTTGAATCCTTTTACGAATTCAACCTACCTTGCTTGTTGCTTCGACAACATAGTTTGACTTTTGAGGAATCTTAAGGACTCGTGATCAATATAGATGACAAGCTCTCTCAACAATAGATAGTGTTGCCACACTTGGAGCACTTGGATAAGGGCTAAGAGTTCTTTGTCATATATGAAGTAATTCAATTGAGGTCCTTTGAGCTTTTAGTTGTGGAAGTCAATTGGTCGGCCTTCTTGTATTAAGATAACACCTATATGAATGCTTAAACCATTACATTCCAACTTAAAAATCTTCTTGAAGTCGGGTAAGGCTAATATAGGTACGAAAGTCAACCTTACCTTTACTTCAACAAAACTTTCTTCCTCTCTCTCCCCACTTAAATTCAACGTTCTTCTTTGTCAGCTTGGTAAGGAATGTGACAATGTTACTAAAATTTCTAATGAACCTTCGATAAAAGGATGCAAATCCATAAAAACTTCTCACTTTAGCATAAGCGGTTAGAGTCAGTTACTTAACAATAGCTTGAATCTTCTCACCATCTACTCACAAGCCTTCTCTACCTATTATATAACCTAGAAATACCACTTCCTCTTGGCAGAAGTAACACTTCTTTAAATTGTCAAATAATCTCTCGGCTTGGAGTACATTGAGCACGGTACAAAGATGTTCATAACGGCTCGTAAGGTTGGTATTATACGTAAGGATGTCATCAAAGTACACTACGACATATTTCTAGATTAGATTCCTAAGGACATGGTACATTAGTCACATGAAAGTGCTCAGAGCATTTGATAAGTCAAAAAGCATTACCATCCACTCATAGAGTTCATGCTGAATTTTAAATGCAATTTTCTACTCATCTCCCAACCTCATCCAGATCTGATGGTAGCTATACTTCATATCAATCTTGCCGAAGACCTAATTCATCTAACTTACCATCCAACCTAAGAATAGGATACCGGTACTTAATGGTAATCTTATTCATAGCTTGGCTATCAACGCACATTTGCTAAGTACCATCCTTTTTTGGCATAAAGAGCATCGGCACAGCACAGGTGCTGAGGTTCCCACCACATATTCTTTCTCTAATAGTTCATTGACTTATCTTTGGAGCTTAGAAGCCTGCTCAAGATTCATCGGATAAGTTAGCTTATTTAACAAGGTAACGCTGGGTAGTAAGTCAATACAATGTTCAATGCCTCTAAATGGGGGTAATCCCTTGGGTGACTATTCTAGAAACAGGTCGGCATATTTTCCTAATAGCTCTCTAACCTTAAGGGGTAACCCAATTTGGTCCCTTAATTCTAATAACCTTTTAATCAACATAAAGACGGCTTGTTGGCCTTTATAGCTTCTTAGATCCTCAAGCAAGTTTAGCTTGCAGTTTGCTAACTTAACTCGGCCTCATGGGGTTTAAAGTAACCTTCATCCTATCTCTTTCAAACACATACGTGTTCTTATAACCATCATGGATAACTGTTTGGTCAAAAAGTCAAGGTTGGCCTAGCAAAACATAGATACACATATGGGCAACACATCATAGAGAATATCATCATAGTAATTTCCAATAGAAATCAGTAGTAAGACTTGTCGAGTGACGTGTAGTGCTCTTTTCTCATTTGACCAGTACAACTTGTACGGCTTTGAATGTAGCTAAGTTGGCAACTTCAGTTTCTTAGCCAAGTTGGCAGATGCTATATTAGTACAGCTTTCACTATCCACTATGAGTGTACACACTTGATCACCCACTCTACAAGTGATGTAGAATAGGTTCTCTATCGACTTCTCCTCAAGTTAAGGTTCCAAACTCATTGCATGTCAGACAACTAAAGTCAACTTATCCAAGTCCTTGGCGAACACATCTTCCTTGACTAATTCATCCTCCTGAGTGGTTTCCTTCTTAGGAACAACCTCTTCCTCAGGTTCCTCATCAGTACTGTCCACTTTAATCTTCGGGGCATCTCTTTTGATGACTATAGTTCATCGGTTCGGACACTAACCAGCCATGTGCCCAAACCCTTGGGATTTAAAGCATTTGATCTGGCTCATCTTTCTCCCAGATCCTTGCCCTTTTCTCATATGTTTAGGTTGGTGTTACGCCCTAAAGTCACAAAACTGCAACAATCCCACCATGTAAACTAACCTATAATAGTAACTGGCCTTATAATACCTATCATAGATATGATCTATACAAAGCATCAACAACTCATCGCTTTGAAATAAACAATTCAATTAAGATTTTAGCTAAAATTTACAATAAAGATTAAATCCTTAAACCATATATATATAATTACTTTTACATTATCGTAGAATTCTCAAGAGATTATATATAATACAACAGTTAGCTAATTTACATATAATATATCAGTTCTTCGTCCTAAAGATACTAGCAAGACCTTAAACAAAAACTTGATCATTAGGCTAGTTGATCCTTACTCCCCATAACTTCAAAAGAAATCTAATCTATAGGTAATTATATCGCAACATTACAAATCAGAAGTCAGGACCTGCAAAAAAGTCTATATGAGTATGAGTAACTACATCTCAGTAAGTTGAATTTGAGACTTATAAATGTATATAAGCACAATCAGGGTTATCAAGCAATTATTTACATGCAATGCAACAAGCAAGTGTCATCATACAACATAGTCCAGTCCGTTGTGAAATCAGAGTAGTTTTACCTGATCTAATCCAAGTTAAGGCGTTTTCATTAATGTAACAGCTCACAACCAAACCCAGGTTTGTGCAATGGAAACATTGCTCCCCTCAAGACTTGACCTTCGAACCAATCCCTTCATCCTCACCACGACCTCTTCTCCTGTCACTTAGTTCGGCTAAGTGCGGGGAAAAGACCATTATACTATACAGCGCTATCTTTTTCGAATGTGTTGGTATTTGGTTAGAGAATCCTAATGATCTCCTAAAGGGTTACGATGCATGACAAATTAGGGTATTAGGGTCAATTAGGATTAAGTTCAATTTAGGGTGTTCAAATAATTCTACACCAATATATTCACAATAGTCATCAACCACAACACAGATTTCGGCACGAAATTAGGTACGTAAGCATATGTATAAAATTACTTACAATCACAATGATACATAATCCTAAGTCTCTAAGTACTCTAAAATAATACTCCAAATACGATGAAATATTAAACCTAACTTACCTGAAATCCTTAGTCGCTCAGTCAATTAGTTGCAGGTTAGCTCATCTCCGTATATCCTATAATATGAATACGCTTTTTTAGTATTTATACCTTAATGATACATATTCTAGGTTTTGATTTAACTAAATTCTTCTTATATACCTACTATTTAGTAACGATTAATTTTACGTTAGTTTGGAGTTCGGTTTTCTTAAATCCGATTCTGGTTTAAGCTTCTAATTTAGTTTCAACTATGAATAAATTCTAAATTACGTTTTGAACCCTAATGTGAAATTAATCACATTAAGTTCAAATATCCTAATCTCATACTAGGTTTTAATTCAGTATTCTAATTCATTCTGTACACTCTAATCCTGATTAGTATACCAGGTTTATTCTCAATGTAAGAAAATTTTATATTTTTCGTACAATTATCTAAAATTAAGTTTTATACCAAATTTAATACATATTAATATTATTATTATATTTCCCTATTTAACCTGCTATTTTATAATTGTCATAATTCCACTTATACATATTATCAATTAATCCATATTTATTACATAATTCCTATATTAATTGCATGTAATACTCTAGGTGCTATGATTATGTTACCACATCAGAAATCAACATCCCTAAACATCTAATTACCCTTTAAACTAGTAATTAGTCACTTAATTAATCCAATATTACTCATTTTTCTCATCATTTTAGGGCTAAAAATTTACTTAAAAATTTTGAAAATTAATTTAAAAAAAAAATGGCTTCATAGCACTGCTCTATATTATTTAAGTAGTTCATTGGAAAAAATTGAGCTCAAAATTACACTTTTAAGCCTATTTATTTCTAATTCTAAACATGTTTGGTTTTTCTCGATTTCTTAAGCACCCTATATTTATAAAAGTAATTAAACTTAATTACTATTTTTTCCTAAATCTACATAAAATAAAATTTAGAATAATAAAATTTAGAATAACAAAATTCATAATTTTCTGGATAAAATTAATAATTTTAATAAATTTTACAAAATCGGATAAATTTTGTTACTCACCTAGTTCTTAAGCTTTCTACTACTAGAACCAGTTTAGGGCTTATTGGCCAACCTAGGCGGTCGAATTGGAGTGGGGTGGTGGTGGTGATGTGCGGGTTCGACCTACTTACCCTTACTACTGAAATTTGTGTAATTTTTTTGAAACCCTAATTTTTCTCTCAATTTTCGGTGCTTTCCAATTTTTTTCAACTCCTTATAGACCAAATGAGCTCCTGTAATGTTTTGGCTATTTATAGAGGTGTAAATAATTTTTTGCATATTAATTAGACAAGACTAGGCCTATATCTTCTTCCATTTTGCTTTTTAAGTGTTTGATTTTCATTGGTCCAAATTTTCTCTTCTTTACACTAGCTACCACAACCTAATTTTAGATCGATCTCAACCTCTCTAGTTTCTTTCATATTTTTCTTTGATTTTTTTTATAATTTTCCTTAATTATTTAGCAATTTTTGAGTAATTTAGGTAATTTCACGTATTTTTACCAACGCGTAAATATATATAGCATACAAGTAATACTTCTTAATATTATTTAAATCATCATATGATTTTTAATGTGTATATAATTTATTTCTAGGGATTTGTTAGTTATTAGAATGCATATTACGCATTTCTGATAAAATAACGAATAATATACTTAAAATTTGAAAATTTTATATTTTATCATTTTATTACTTATTTTCTTAAATTCAAACTTATAAGGTCATTTTTACTAATACTTCCAGCTTTATTTTATTAGGCTTGATTAGATCCTTTAACCAATTACTCTAAATTTTGTATACTAAATTTGATTCTATAGTTACATAGCTTATATTTAAGGCTTATAGTTGGCACATCACCATCAGGTCAGCCCTTCTATGCAATCTTGACTTCTATTCAATTGGTTGGCTCAATACTTCGTTGAGTTCGATAGCTTCCCTGAACAGGTCAGCTTGGTTGACCAAGTTGGCTCATTAAGGGTCAGGTCAGCATCCTGCTCCTTCTTTGTCTTTCCACTTGTTAAGTTATTCATATTGCCTCATCTATTGTAATAAATTGTCACACCTTGAAAAGGTGGAGTTGCAACTAGTGCAAACTGTGACCAAGAATAGACAAAGCCTGTTACTGGATGGGTCTAAGCTTGAAAAAAGCTTGAAAAAGGGTTAATGGAGAAAGGTACGAAAAGAGTGACAAAGATAAATGGAACAGTAAGCAAAAACCTAAGAATAGTTTCAGAGGATATGATGCACTAAAGGAACTTTCGAGAACTTACAGTACAATTCAATATAACGTACAAATTAGTTCAATAAGGTTATTCGCCACCTAACTTTATTTAAGGAAAAAGATAAAAGTGATGCTGAGAGTAAACAAGCAGTGTTTACGTAAGGAAAAAAGCACTCAAGTATATTGAAGGTAATCTAATCTGTTACAGCTATAAGTACAAGGGTATTTATACCTGTGAGTTAGGGCAACTTGCCCAAAAGGGAAAAGACAATAAAGGCATTTCCTAAAAAAGTAATGTACATGATATAAGAGGGTAAAAATAAATATACAAGGAAATCAATCATTGGTGTTACAGATTCTCCATACAATACTGTACACGCGGCGATGCTACATTGGCAAGGTTATTAGGGGATGCGAACAAAAAGTATAGACGGATGGGCTTGTCCGAGTAGGAATGGCCTAATCAGTCTAGATTCTCTATCTCTCGGCCTCTTGGTAAAGATGATGCTGAGTGATTGGTCGACTGAGCATTAGAGTAGTCATCAACTGGACATAACACAAAATAAAGGGCGATCATTCTGCATAGCATTAGAGGTGACTTAGCAAGTAAGTACTTGGCCTCGGTAGGGGTTGGTTAAAGCATAACGATTCGTCATGCCAGTCCCTTTAGTCCTCGGGCTCGGCTACGGGTCAGAGATCCCGTAGCTTGATTCCCATTAGCAACAGCCCCGCCGTGTGAATCATCCTAAGATAGAAACTGTCCTCACAGCTGCTATCTTAGACCTAGTTTACACTAAGCGTACTCAACTTAGCCTCTTTTAAGCGACCAATTCGATACCTGTTTAATATAAACCTGTAAAGTAATCCTTTGAAATAATTTTATTTGAAATAAACTTATAATTTGACCTTATAAAAGAGTAGTAGTAAATTCTATCAATACCTGTCATTTCACATATGGACCAAAATATTGAAAATTACCAAGTCTTTTAAAGAGTCTTGTATAGTTTTCCTTAAAAATAAAAAGTTAATACTAAGGGAAATAATTAGCCATTTCTTATTGTATCTCATTCTCCATCCCAGTTTACTAGGGTTCTGGCATTGGGTAAGACTTTTAAGCTATTTAGAATATGCAAAACAAACTATAGGAAAATAAATGACAACTTGCTCAATAAGTGAGGTGGAGACATAAGTATGCACTCAATAGATCACAAGTAGAGTTTTCAACTAAGTTAGTTAGATGCAATGCATCTACAAGCAAATACTATTGCATGACATTATTCGGTCCGTCAAGAGATTAAAGAAATTTCACCCACTCTAATATGAGTTGAGGAGATTAACATCATACACTTACGGATCAAAACCAAACCGGGGCTTGTGCAATGAAGAATACTCTCCTCCCATGTCCACCTTCGAACCACGGCCCTAAACCTTATCACAACCTCCTCTCCTATCACTTAGTTCGGCTAAGGGTGGGGAAAGGACCATTTCAGCTATACTTATCTAAGGAAGTCTGTGTTTGGCCCTAGAATTCTAGTCGTTACCCTTAGTGGATTGCGATGCATATGAAATTAGATATTAGGCTGAGTTTGAGTTAGTTCATCTTTACAAGGTGATAAACCAAGCTCAAATAATTCAATAATAATATTTACAGATCAACCATATCATGAAGCTCAGCTCCCATCACGGCAAATCGAAACCCAACCTCAAGCGCTGCATATGCACAAACAACTAACTATAATCATAAGCTAATATATACTAAAGTCTCCAAATATTCTGAAATAATATCCCAAAATGTTGTAAAGCATTAATCCTACTTACCTGTTTAAATGCTCACTATGGAAAACTCGGGTTTGTCATCAATCTGATCACTAGGGAATCCTATGTACGTAAACCTAAATTTTAGTTTTCGTAATAGTTACGAAAACATTAGGATGTTATCTAATACGGTTATACATATATATATGTATATATATAAAGTATATTATCATTTTTCTTATATAATAATATATAGTTTTATCATATAAGTCAAGTTAAATTATTAATTACTAATAATATATGTAATTATACTATTACATATAATGTATCATTTCGATTGTATCGAAACATATTTTTTTTATCGATTAAATTACATTTTGATTACAGTAAAGTTATCATAGTATGTAAATTCGTAATATTATAAAGATATAGGTTATAGCAATTTACTAAATAATATCTAACATACGCAATTTTACTACTATTTATATTATATTGTTTTGATTATATTAAAACATACTTACTGTGATTTTTATTACATTTTAATTACGAAAAGATCGTTGTAGGATAATATTTTTCATAATATTACAAAAAAAAATCTTTTTTATTACCTAAAGTGATTCAGTTTTGATAAGGTTAGTATTATAGAGTTCGTATGAGCTTGACTATACATGTTACATGTTTCGTTTAGAAGATTATCTTTAGAGGGTATTTCTAATTCTAATGTATGGATAAAACTATATAGCAACCAATATCATATTAATATTGTATTGTGTAATGAAAAATATACGTTTATGCAATTTTGCAATAAAGTATAATGAATCATATATGTACTCAATTTTTTTTTTTTACAAAAGTAATGATGTTAAATTTGTAAGACTATAGAGTTCAATTTTTAATAGTTTCGGTAAATAATTATTACTAGAGATCTACTTATTTTACAAATTGGTGTTAATGATATACAATTCTTACAACTATCAATATTTTAAGTTTATAATTCAAGAAAAAACGAAATGATACAAATGAAATACTCGATTCAGAAAAATAATAAAATAGCGGACATCTATTTTTTATAACTATTAAATATATATTAAAAAAACAATACTTATAATTATAAAAAAAATTTAACCGGAAAGTATCAAGTTCTCTTTTTCTTCTTGTTCTTCTTATCCTTTTTTTTTCCTATCTTCATCATCTTCTTCTTCTTCTTCTTTTGCTTCTTTTTTTTTCTCTCCATTTCTCTCTCTCTCTCTCTCTTCCCCTCTCCTCTACTTCTCTCTTCCCTCCTCTCTTGCTCTATCGCCCCATTCCATACCTTCCCACACCCACCCCCCAACTCTAAATTATGCTCAACATAATTGGCCGAAGCTAATTATATAAAGAGCATTTCACTACCATATGTATGGCGGTTAAGTTAATTAATTAGTTTTTTTTTAATTTATATTATATTTTATTTAATATTTATCCTATTTTTTTAAATATTCAAAGAATATTCCTTTTCTTTACCGTAAATAATTCATAGTCGCAATTTTCTTTTTCCACATATTGTTATTTAAGGTAAATTTTAACATAATTATTAGTAACGTATAATATATAGTTAAGTTATATAATTATTTAAGACTTATTTATATACATCCTATATGATATTTTACTCACCAATATTAACCATTAAGATTACGTAGTTATTTCTAAAAGATTTATCTTAAACTATATCTAAATTTACGAAACTCGACATTATAGCGATTAGATCTAATAAACTTAAAGTGAAATATTAAGCTATACGGCTATTTCATTTAAATTTTCTCTTAGTTATGAAAGTTCAACTTAATTCCACAAATGTTATTATAAATCATAATTTCTTAAGTATGTGTCAAGTATTAAAATTTTCAATTGATTTCTTATTAATTTATATGATGATATATCTATATCTAGATGTAATTCAGACATTCTTACACCTATGAATGCTTCCAATAAATTTTATGTAGAGGGGATATCAAGCCAATTAGATTTATATTAATTCAATTACTTTTACTTGTTATCTCATGTCATTAGTAATATTATTATACGTATTGTTAAGAACTATATTTTTCTGATTACGAGTAACATTAGTATAAACTATTTTTCACTTATTGACCTAACTTATAAACATATATTTCAACAAAAGATATAAACTACTTGAAAGGTAACAAGTTGGATTCATGTGACATTACGTATTATATATTTTTAGAGTTTTGGATTAATTTACAGGTATAATTATTATTTATACTAGGAATACTCATATATACTCATACAATAAATTATGCTATATTATCTCATTTTATAGTTTAATTAACTTATCTTTAAGTTTTCGTCACATTCCGAGCTCGATTTTAGGGGTTTCGAGCAATTTTGGACCATATTGAGTAATGATGCTTTTAAAGGAAAAATTGGGATTTTGGGTAATTATTTTCAAAATCTAACTTTACCAAGTCATTTTAACTAACTTTTCTATTTTAATCGTAAAGTTTAGGCTTAATCGGATAACATATCTCGAAAGCCTTAAATTTAGATACGGTTGTCTTAAATTCGACTTTAGGGTCTCATATAGAGTAAATTTTCACCATTTGCATTGTATTTTTTGATGTTCTTATTATATTATAGACTCCAAAATGTACGGGAGTTCTTCGATTATAGTTATCACATTTTTTGTAAGTTTCTAGCTTAATCAATTTACTTTCCCCGAATGCCCTAGATCAAATATTGACCCTAATCGTACAAGGGATAGAGTTTTGTCCTAATACTCAAATGTTCATGTTTTGTTTGCCGATTTATAGAATATTACATAAATTGCTAAAGTTCCACAATGTCTTGGATATTATTTCTTAATCCATTGAGGAATCTGGACACTATCCAGCCTAATAGCTCTTTTACTTCGTAGTGAATTGTGAGTATGTGGAAGTTGGAACTCCTGAACATACTCTTCAACAGTTTGGCCTTCTTATCTCAGTTTTTGAAGAAAAGAAAAAGTGTCTTGCAAATAAGTATTTAGCATAAATCTGTTTTTGAGTATCCTCTTCATCTTAGGCCAAGTATTGACCTCTTTGTGTCATTCTCGTCTCCTCATGATTTGAAAGTTCTTCTACTACATGGCAGTATATCCTAAGAAGTCAACAGTAGGAATCCTCACCTTCTCTTGGTCCTCATACTAGTAATAATCAAGCACACATTCAACCTTCTCCTCCCAATCCACATCATCATATCCACTCCTAGAATCATTGAAGCTTAGAATCTGAAGCTTTACATGGTCTACAGTTCAAGGTGCTCTAACTCGCTCTTGTTTTTCTTCATACTCTTCTTCTTTATCATCATCCATATCACTAAATCAATCCTTCGTCATGCTCGTCTTCTTATTCATCCATCTCAAACTTATCGAGCTAGGTTCTGACCCTCGATATGTAGGGCAACTTGTAGAGTGTTATGCATATCTTTAGCAAGTTGATAAGTCATTGCATGAACAACTCTAGTCAAGTCAGGTAAGAGGTTAGCTACCTCATCTAGTCTCTCATCTGTACTTTTTGGGGTATCATGGAGCTATTGGCTATGGTAGACAACACTACTATTGTCATCCCCAATGACAACATTAACACTTGAGTTTGTCATTTTTTTCGATAAATTTGG
This sequence comes from Lumnitzera racemosa, assembly GCA_024138005.1. Taxonomy (NCBI): domain Eukaryota; kingdom Viridiplantae; phylum Streptophyta; class Magnoliopsida; order Myrtales; family Combretaceae; genus Lumnitzera; species Lumnitzera racemosa. Next base: position 99,904,964 of record JAMXBC010000004.1, read on the forward strand.
TTTCAAACTTCAAATTTTGAGATATAATTAACACCATTTCTTCAAACTAAATAATATATACACTTTCCACACAAATTTTTCAATTAACTCATAAACACCTTTAACTATATTGATAAACAAATCACTATACCAAAACTTACTTTATTCTCAAATGTCTAAAACAAGGCAAAATAGAGTATACTTGAGAACAAACTATTACACTCTATTACTTAAAAACTTCAGTGATTCTCTTCATAACTTTGACATGCTGCTACAACAAGCACTACTTCACAAAACACAAACACAACTTACCTAAACAAAACCTCTGCTCTAATACTAAGATGATGTAGACCAAGGCTAAGGACAAACAAAGTCAGTTACAGGGATGAGTTTAAGCTTATTGAAAGCTTGAAGAAGGTAATGGGATTATGTGAATATAGTAAAAGTAAAGTAAGCAAACCCATGAACAACTCTGAAGATATGACATACCAAGGAATTTCTGAGGACTCACGGCTGTTGTGAACCATAGCTAAGAATGGACAAGGCCGGTCGCTAAATGGGTCTGAGCTTATACAAAGCTTGAAAAGAGTCAATGGGGAAAGGTACAAAAGGGTAAAAGTAAAGGATGAAAATAGTAAGCAAAACCCACGAATAGCTCCAAAGGATATGACACACCAACGGAACTTCTGAGGGCTCACTGCACAATTTGATGTAACACACGAATTAGTCCAATAAGGTTACTTGCCACTTAACCTTGCTTAAGAAAAAGGATAAGAGTGATGCCGAGAGTAAACAACAATGTTTATGCAGGGAAGAAAGTACTCAAAAGTGTATTGAAGATTATCTGATATCTTATAACTACAAGTACAATGATATTTATACCTGTAAACTAGGATAACTTGCCTATAAGGGAAAAGACAAAAAGGACATTTCCTAAGAGGGGTAATGTACATGTTATAAAGGGGGAAAATGAATATATAAGGAAAATAATCATTGGTGCTACAGATTTTACATGTGATACTATACACATGGCAATACGGCATTAGTGAGGTTGTTACGAGATGCAGACAAAAAAGTACAGACAGATGGGCTTATTCGAGTAAGGATGGCTTAATTAGTCCGAATTCTCTTTTTCGGCTTCTCGACAAAGATGATGCCGAGTGATTGTATGGCTCAGCATCGGAGAGTTCTCTTCTACTTGACAAACCATAGAATAATGGGTTGTCATACAGCATGACATTAAAGGTAATTCGGCAAGGAAGTATTCAGCTTTGACAAGGGTTGGTTAGAAAATAAGGATTTAATGTACCAGTCCCTCTAGTCCTTGGTTTTAGCCGTAAGTCAGGGGTTCCGTAGCTTGATTCCCATCATTTCCTTCAGGTTGTTTTGGATTTGGAATCAAATTCGAATGGTGTTTGCTCAGTCCTCCATCAGGGTGATATGGGTTGAGGTCGGCAATGTTGAAGGCATCAGCAACTCCATAGTCTTCAGGTAGCTCCAACTTGTAGGCATTGTCACCGATTTTCTAGAGGACTCTAAAAGGTCTTTCTGACCTTGCAGATTGCTTGTCCTTCTTTTTGTTCGGGAACCGCTCTTTGCTAAGGTGTAACCATACCAAGTCTTCCAGTTAAAACTGTTTAGCCGATCGACCTTTGGCCTTTTAATGCATTCTCCTGGCAGCTTGGTCGATGTGCCGAGTTACCTTGTCGTAGATGTGCTGTTGAGATTGTGCTTTTGTCGAAGCGTTAGGGTCCTCTCGCATGGGTGTTGGTATAGGGGTATGGTTGAGGAGTGACTCGAGATTGAATCCATAGACCACCTTGAAGGGAGTCTGCTTGGTGGTGTCATGTACGATTCAATTATAGGTGAATTTGACCACTGGTAAGCAGGCGTCCCAATCAACCATGTTCTTACTTACTGTAGCTCATAGTAGTGACCCCATAGTACGATTAACAACCTCTGTTTGGCCGTTAGTCTAGGGGCAACATGAGGTACTAAAGAGCAATTTGGTTCCCAATCGACGCTATAAGATTCTCCAGAAATGGCTCAAGAACTTTAGGTCTATCGGAGACTACACTTCTCGGCATGCCATGTATTCGCACAACCTCCTGTAAGAAAAGAGAAGCAATAGCCAAAGCGTCGTTAATTTTGGTGTAGGGTACGAAGTGTGCCATCTTACTGAACCGATCCACGACGACCATTATAGAATCTTTTTCTCAGGTAGTTCTCGATAGTCCGAGAACAAAGTCCATACTTAGTTCAGTCTACGCTCTCGTTGGAACAGATAGGGGCATTGCTTTCCCTTGTATGGCTCGATACTTGGCCTTTTTGCACACAACACAGCCTTCGACCACTCGGTGCACATCCCTTTGCATTTTCGGCCAAAAGAATTGGTCATTTAATAGTTCACAGGTTCTTCGTTCTCCAAAGTATCCGAAGAGTCCACCATTGTGGGCTTTTTTTATTAGTAATTCCCGTAGGGAACAAGTTAGCATGCATAGTTTCCCACTTCAGAGCAGATAGCCATCCTCCACATAATACTCATTCACTGTCCTCCCATCCATGCATCACAAAATTATTGGTCCAAAGTATCGATCCTTGGAGTACTGTTCTTTGATATTTGCAAATCCAAATAGTCTGGTCTGCAGTTTTGACAAGAGTGCATGCCTCCTTGAAAGAGCATCTGTAACTACTTTGCTCTTTCCTTACTTGTATTTGATCACAAAATTGAATCCCTCAAGGAATTCAACCCATCTCGCTTATCGCTTGGACAGTTTGGTCTGACTTCGAAGGTATTGCAGTGACTCATGATCAGTATATATGATAAATTCTCTCGGCAGTAGATAGTACTACCATACTTGCAGTGCTTAGATTAGTGCCAAGAGTTCTTTGTCATATACGGAGTAATTTAATTGGGGTCCTCGAGGCTTCTCACTGTGGAAGGTAATTGGTTGCCTTTTCTGCATCAGGACAGTGCCTATTCTAATGCTTGACACGTTGCACTCTAGCTAAAAAATTTTGCCAAAGTCGGGGAGTACTAACATTAGGGTGGAGGTCAACTTCTCCTTTACCTCGCGAAACTCCTCTCCTCCCTTTCTCCCTATCAGAAGCCAGTGTTTTTCTTCGATAATTCAGTAAGTGGTGCAGCGAATGTATTGAAGTTCCTGATGAACTTTCAGTAAAATGAAGCCAGTTCATGAAAACTTCTTACGTCAACACAAGTAATAGGGGCCAGCCATTCAACAATTGCTCGAATCTTCATCGACTTACAAGCCTTTTCCACTAACTACATAACCCAAGAATACCACTTCATGCTAACAAAAACAACATTTCTTTAAGTTGTCGAATAATCTCTCGACATGGAGAATATCTAAGACTACTCTAATGTGTTCACAGTGACTCGGCATGTTGGCACTGTAGATTAGGATGTCGTCGAAGTATATTATGACACACTTCCCGATGAGATATCTCAATACATGGTTCATAAGCCTCATGAAGGTGCTTGGGGCATTCAACAAGCAGTAGTACTTACCGAGTGACGTGTAATATTCCCTTATCACTTAACCATTGCAACTTGTACAACTTCGGATGCTCAATAGTCGACAACCTTAGTTTTGAGACGAGGTCGATTGACGCCACACTAGTATAGCTCTAACTGTCCACGATGAGGGCGCACGTCTGTTTATTCACCTTGTAGGTGATATGAAATAAGTTCTCTCTTTTCTTCTCCTCTTGTGAGGGTTCCGTGCTCATAGTACATCGGATAACCATGAGTAGCTAGTCTAAGTCCTCAGTATATACATCTTTCTCGATCAACTCTTTCTCGGCAAGAACCTCCTCCTTCTCGGGTTCCTCATCCATACTCTCTATGTCTAACTTCGAGATGTCTCTCTTAAAGACCATTGTCTTTCAGTTCGAGCACTGAGTAGCCATATGTCCGAACCTGTGGCACTTCAAGAATTTGATCTAACTAGTCTTCCTACCAAACCCTTACCCTTTGTCGTACGTTCGGGTCGACATTACATCTTTGGGCCAGCTTTTCTGCTCGACTCTAACATCTATCTTACTTCTCAATTCGATATTCGGCAATGTTCGGTGACTTGCTTGAAGGGGTCGACTAGTTGGTACTCTGGTCGCTACTTGGCTTCTTCTTTGCCTCTCTACTCACTAGGCAATCCTAACAGCTTCATCCATTGTGTCAAATCGTTGGAGTTCCACAATATCTCGGATGTCTCCTCTCAACCTAGTAACTAACCTTGAAACTGTTCGGACAAGTTGTACCTCCACTTTACATCTTATCATAAGCATTTGGAATTCTTGAGCATATTCATCAACAGTTCGGCCTACTTATCTCAGCTCCTGAAACCGTGTGAAAGTATCTTAGAGATATGTTTCTGACACAAATTTGTTTTTTAGTGCCCTATTCATCTCGAGCCAAGTATTAATCTTTCGGTACCCTTCTCTTCTTCTCATGGCCTGAAAATTCTTCCACCACATGGGGGTATATCTAGAAAATTCAACAGCAACAATCCTCACTTTCTTATAATCCTTATACTAATAATAATCAAACACATACTCTACTTTCTCTTCCTAATCTAAGTACTCATCAACATTCTCAAACCCATTGAAACTCAGAATCCAAAGCTTCACATAGTCGGATGCTCTGGGGACTTGTACAGACTCCTCTTCAAAACTCTTCTTCTTCCTCATCAAGCTCTCTCAGGTTTATCCTTCACCTTACTCATTTGCTAACTCCTCCACTTCGAAATGTTCAAGCTGGGTTTTGACCTCAAACAGGTTAAGTAGCTTGTAGAGTATTTTGCATGATTTTAATGGGTTGGCAAGACAGCACATGAACAACTCAGGTTAGATCTACCAAGAGGTTAACTACCTCATTGAGTCTCTCGTCAGTGTTTTCAGGAGTTCCCTAAGACTAACGCCCATGGTAGACAACTCCACTATCATCACGGGTACCAACATTCATATTTGGGTCAATAATTTTTCCTCATAGATTTAGAATTTAAACAAATACTTCAGAAAGTGAACAACTAATAATACCAGTCAAATGAACTCAATAACTGACTCTATTTCAAACAGCAAAACAGAGTATGATAGAAATCCAAGAAGGGTTAACTATAGTTTATACAAACCTCCACTATGATACTATGATATTGCGAACCGTAGCTAAGAACAGACGAGGCTGATTGCTGAATGGGTCCAAGCTTGCAAAAAGCTCGAAAAGAGTCAATGGGGAAAGGTACAAAAGGGTAAAAGCAAAAGGATGAAAACAGTAAGCAAAGCCCACAAACAACTCCAGAGGATATGAAGCACCAATGGAACTTCCAAGGACTCATGACACAATTCGGTGTGATACACGAATTGGTCTAATGAGGTTACTCGCCACCTAACCTTGCTTAAGGAAAAGGATGAGAGTGATGCCGAGAGTAAATAATAGTGTTTATGCAGGGAAGAAGTTACTCAAAAGTGTATTGAAGATTATTTGATGTCTTACAACTACAATACAAGGATATTTATACTCGCAAACTAGAGCAACTTACCCAAAAGGAAAAAGAAAAAAAAAGGACATTTCTTAAGGGGGCAATGTATATGTTATAAAGGGGCAAAAATGAATATACAAGGAAAATAATCATTGGTGCTATAGATTCTACATGGATACTGTATACGTAGCGATACTGTATTGGCGAGGTCATTACGAGATGTGGACAAAAAAGTATGGACAAATGGGCTTGTCCAAGTAAGGATGGCTTAATTAATTCGGATTCTCTCTCTCGGCTTCTTGGCAAAGATGATGCCAAGTGATTGTATGGCTTGGTATCGGAGAGTTCTCTTTTACTCGGCAAACCACAGAATAATGGGCTATCATACAATACGGCATTAAAAGTGATTTGATAAGAAAGTACTTGGTTTCAGCAGAGGTTGGTTGGAACATAAGGATTCGATGTACCGACCCCTCTAGTCCTCAAGCTTGGCTGCGAGTTAAGGGTCCCGTAGCTTGAATCCCATCACAATGGCATTTTTCAAAATTTGGAGAAGTGGGCTTAAGACATCATCCTTAACCCTAAAACTTAGTAGACATTTTCTTAAACCCAATCCCATTTAGTATAAACACTCTTAAAGTAACTTTCCTCATTAAACCCTTTATTCTCTGGGTAAATTTAGAACTAACCTACCCTAATCAACACCAAAGGTGGCTTCATTAAGATATTAAGGTAAGTCTCTTGAAGGTTATCCTTAAATGAGCTTGTTTATAAGCTTAACACCTCATTTAAGAGGAGTTTTACTTGAATTTTAGTATGAAATAAATCTAAAATGAATTTTTTATTTCAGTTGTTGGTAATGCTTAGCTTAATTTTTGAGTTCCTCCACGTATTTGAGCTGATTAAAGTAACTTTCACTTGTTTACCCTTCGTTTAGTTTGGATTTTAGATGAGTCGTTAGAAATGGGTTGTAGAGAAATGCAGTTTTGTGGTTGTGTCTTTGGTAGAGTTTAGAAATCGAATTGACATTGGAGAATTTTGGGTATGTATTCAAGTGGAGTTGTTTTGCAAAATTGTAGAACAGGCAGTGAGCATCTAAACTCCTTAGTTGTTGTCATCTAGATGGCAGCCTTCTGTAATAAGTCTTTTTATGGCATTCGGATGTCAATTTTCAAGCCATCCAAATGCTAACCCCTATAATGGACCCCCTATGTTTTTCAAAGCTCTTTCAAACCTTAAACATTCAATTTGGTTTTACCTAACTTTACTAATTTAAAAAGGTTCAATCTTTATTTAAAATACTCCAGTCTCTTGGAAGTTTTGTATAGTTGCGCTATTGAGTAAATTGAAGGTGAAGAAGGATCTAAGTGGTTTTGCCTAAGAGATTAATAAACTTAGGTTTAAAAGAGTTATTAAAGGTAGATTTATCTGAAAGCAATTGAGCAATGTGAATGAGTTAGGTTAGGATCTGAAAGTAAATGGTTAAAAAAGATGATGAAATTAAGTTAAGTTTATTACTTCATTTGGTTAAGTACTTGGATTTACTTACTAGTTGGTTCCCATTTAGATTTGTTAGTTTATTTGGCAATTTAGGTATATAGAGCTTAATTGTTGTGTTTGCTAGGATAGCAATGACTCAAGTGGACTAATCTATATCTAACTTAACTTAATGTTTTGTTGCTTGTGCTTGATATGTTCGTTTTAGGAGCCTATGGTAGCAGATCCCTAAGAGCCAAATGTTGATCTTCATGTAAGATTTCCCCAGTGGACTAGTACATTAAGATGACGCAGCTAGAATTTAAGTTTCAAGGACTCTGAACTCGGGTATAAAGGACTTTAAAAGAAAACTTATATATATTATATATATGTATGTATTATGTGTAAGATTATTTATGTGGCAGGGTTGTGAGTGCTCCTTTGTTGTTTAGTAGTGTCAAGCCTAATTTTTTTCAGGTTTTCAATTTTTTTTTAGCCTGACTTATATTGAACCTTACACCCATTCAATATAGAATCTCAACTAAGAATTACGAAAAACTTAGTTTTCTTTTTAATTTTGAAAACTTTTCGAAGTCGCCATCAGATCAAAGTCAAGAAAAAGAGTTAAATTATAACAAATTGGATTGATTTATTATAACTTAGTTACCTATATTCGATAAAACCAATATTTGCAAAATGGTTTTAAAATTAGTGATCTTGGATCTAGAAGTTACCCTTTTAAACTATAATTAGGTACCACTTTTAACTTTACGAAATTAAGTTTATCTTTATAGTACCCTTTCAATGTGATGCTTATTCACAAATAAATAAATAAATAAAATTACATCTACTTGTAAAAAATAAGAAATTGAAATGAAATTTACCGAAGTAGGAAAAATAAAATTTTTACATGTTTTAAATCGTTTTGTAATCACGTTTGGGTATCTATGTACCTACTATTCAGGATTAGAATTTCGTAGTTCGTTTGAAAAAAAAAAAAACTTTAAAAGGTGATTGATTTTAATTAAAAAAAAGTCAATTTATGTTTTTTAACCTTTTTAATTTTGTATCAAGAAAATTTCTAAAAGATTCCTAAGAATCCCTAATTTCAAAAAGGATTAATTAAAAACTTTTACTTTGGAAAATAATTTTTCTAAGTGATAAAATCCATCTATTTTCTTATTTATTTATTATTTTTCTAAGCACTTAATTTTTTATTCACATACATTATGAAAAGAAAGTCACATACATTATGAAAAGAAAGAAAGGGAAGATAAAGGGGAAAAAAAGTTTTCTTTTTCTTTTTTTTTTATATTTGATTCATCATTTTTCTTCTTTTTCTTTGCTTTTTTTGTGTGTTTTTTTTAATATAAGATAAATAAATTTACATATTTGGATAAAAATAAAATAAAATGAACAAAAACATAAAAATAATTAAATATATAAATGACAAAAGAGATGGGTTGGACTAAGTTTAAGTAGGCATGCAGTTAGGAAGCTAAAGCGCAGATCAAGTCAAAGATAGATTTGCGTCGAATGATCGAACCTGAGTTAGATTCCACGTATTGTGTAAGTGTAGTTGCAAGAGAGGGAAGAAGGCAATTAAGGGGATCGTTTCCAATTGCTCCACGCAACCAAATAAGCGGGTGACTTCGATTTTGTGGAGCTTTGATTGAAAAATATAGGGGCAAGTAGAGTGCCGCAATGTATAGTGGACATTTGCTAGTGGTGCACGATTTGGCCGTCAGTGGTGTTAATAGTTGTTTTGTATGTCAGTTGCTGGAGCTCAAATGGTGGTCGAGACTTAGGTTTTCAAACACCATTGTAGTGTTTGTTTTGGTAAAAACAAAAAGGAAAAAAAGAAAAGGCAAAGGTAGTGTTTCACTTAGTAGCTGCTGTAAGCAGGGTTTGGTGGTCAAAGGTGCTAGGGGTCATGGCGACTAATTAAAGTGGGTAGAATAGAGGGCTAAGATCATAGGGAGTTTGGCTTTATAGTTGATTGTGCTTGAGTTACTTTGAGCTTGACAAAATCCTAGAGAGAGAGAGAGAGGTCGCAGGTTAGGTTTTAAAGAGAGAAAGAGATGCGACCAAGCTTGTTTTGGTGATTTCTAATTATATTTGATGCTTAAAACAAATCCCCAGAACCTTCTTTTGTAGTTTCACAAGTTGAATTAAGCATAGCAAGTCAAAATCACCATTAATTTTGAAAATTTGGTTAAATGGGTTAGACATTCTTAATTTCAAATTCATATTGAATTTGTATTGATTCGCTAGTTAAACACCTTTATGGAGTCTCATCCTTACCAAAAACAACAATCAAAAGCTTCTAATCCTTCTATTTTAGCTTAGATTCGTCAAATTATTCAAAAGCTTGAATCTTGGATAATTTTTTTTTTTAATCTTTAATGGCCTTGGAACCCTAAATGAATGAACTTGGTTGTAAAAATGGTATAGATTAAAAGTGTTCTAAGTGTACTCAGTGATTTTGCCCTTGGTTTTGTAAAAAAAAAAAAAAAAAAGGAAAATGGATAAAAAAATGATTGAAAACTAAGTACCATAGGTATATCTCATGCAAGAAAAGGAAAGAAATGGTGAGAAAGTGATGGAAAAGTTAATGACATGGCGACACATGGGCACCATGTCATCTAAGTGTACTAGTTATCTCTTATCACGCGTTGAAGTGAACATGTGCCCAATGAGATTGGTACATGTAGTAGATGAGAGTAGACAAAAATAAAAAGTGCATTATGTCTTTTGTAAGGATTGAACCCAAAACCTTCTTATAACTAATGATACTAGTCCAAATGCTAAACTTAGCTGGTATATTAGTCCGTGCCCAACTAATCTTTGTAATTAAATTATATTTAAACTAGAAGACAACTTAAAACTATTTAAATAGAAAATAAACTAAACTAAGCCAAACTCATTGATTCCAACATAACTCTAAGCTTTTATTTTCTTACAAACTATTCTTCTAAAAGTATTTTATTTTCATAAAAATCTATTTTCACTAAAAAATTTTTATTTTTAATTGTTTTATTTTTCTAAATTTTTTAATTTTCTTTTGATTTTCAAGTGTAAAATTGAAAAAACGATAAAATTAAGATATAAACTGTGATATTGATCCTTTTTCTAATCCAAATTTGGTTAATAATTATTTTATTACTACTTTGTGATGAAGATTGAGAAATCTCCTTGCAAAATTGCCTAACAGAAATTTTACAACAAAATTGCCTGAACGTTTTAACTAGCAACGTAAGTTTGAGGGAAATTTTACATTTTAGAAGCAAGATAATACATCGTTCGCAAATAAGGAGTCCTATTATAATTGCATTCTTCTCCAACATATTGATGAATTATCAATCCGGGACTAATATTTGGCTATACAAATTGTTTTCTTTACCTTATAGCGACTATTAATCCCACATTCTTGATTTGTCAACACATTAGAGAACATCTATAATGAGCTCCTCGGTCACGTGCATCAGTGAGACATCATGGCAATAAACTTACTTCATTGCATTAGATACCTTGGATTTGGTTGTTGTACTTGTAGCCTTTGGAGTTACGTTCCAATGGATTATTTATTTTAGGGAAAAGCGCATTTTGAGTTTTTAATAATTATTTATTTTTTATTTGAATCCTTAATATTTTAAAAATCTTAAAAAAAAAAAAAGAAATGACTTCTATCAAATTCATTAAATTTTATATCCATCTTGACATTTATTAACTTTCAATTGCATTAAGCTAATCGGCTGGATGGCTAGAGTACACAATTTTTTTCTACTCCTTTTGTCTACTTTCTTTTTTTTTTCCTTCCTCTTGAGAATCTTCTTTTGAGGGATGGGTGATACTCAACATAGATGGTTCCATCAACGCCAGTAACGTATAAGGCAGGTGTTGTTCGTTGATCAAGGATCAAAATAGCTGCTGGCTACTAGGATTTGTTAAACTTCCTCGTCGCACAAGTAGTTTTATGGTTGAGTTTAGGTATAAAATAGAAACTATTTATTAAACAGGTTTAAGTATCAAATCTAAATACAGATACATTTATAAACAACTCTAAAAGAATTTAACTCATCTATTAATGCCGTCAAAATTTGCTTTAAACAAACTCCTTTATAATAGTATAGAATCACATTAATGTTATCCATTTCGTACGGAATTACTAGCCCTAAATTGAAAGACATGATGGGGACTGTCGAAAATAATTAGAACGGATAGCAAGGGAATGATATTAATTTCATAAAATTTTCTTAATCCAACTAAATACTTATTGAATAAAGTATTCAATAAGGCTTAATGTTTTCTTTGCTCTTTCTTTCAGTAAAGTGAATGTGACAAGAAAATTTTTTTACAGGAGATGGGGGCTTCTTTTAACCCCTGATATGCAATCATATTTCGCATCCGAATCTGAATGCATCTTCCCCTATCTTCATCTACACGCATTTACTTGGACTTTTCCACAGTCCAATAGAATATGTCCAAGTTCTTTCATTTAATGCGCAAATGGGTCTTTGTTACCTCATATGGATCTAGATGTCCCAATGGATGATAATGAATACTCAAGCCTAGTAGTCTCCAAATCTCATTTTCATACTTTAAGATCTTCCGTAACAACCAATCTAACAACAGGCAAGTCTGGTCTAAGGAAGTACCTATTATTGGTCGATTGTTTTCGTTCGCGTACCATCAAACAAACGCACACCTCAACGATGTGTACATGACATTTATTTGTTTGTGCTTCCTTGTAAAATTCTCTGAAGAGCTTTCAGGAATGAAACTTCTCGTCAATGTACTCGTTCATCCTCGCTATTCTCATCTTTTTCATAAGAATTACGGGAGCTATGTGCCAGAATGAGAGGACAAAAAGAAACGAGGCTGATAATAAGTGTTGTCTATCTATCTCTAGTAAAAGACAATAATGGGGGTATTCCAAGAATTGAACTGAAGACCGCTCACACCCTAAGCGAGAATCATACCACTAGACGAAATGCCCTGTTGATATTACCGCACCTCTGGCATTTATATATTTCATATTATACATGTGGCAAAGCACCAGGATCCAATTTATTTTATATAAAGAGATTTAGAACCCTATATTTTCTATTGAAATCCTAAAACATTTCATAATTTTTATTTAAATCATCTACGTTTGTAAACATTGTTAAACAAAGACTTTTATTAACGTCATTAAATTTTCTATCCATTTGTACCATAAGACACATTTTGATTAGTCTACATTTTTTATTAAGTAAATAATATAATAAAATATCTTTAAAATAATTACAAAAGTAAAGAAAAAAAAATCACAAAAATTCCTAGAAAAAATAGGAAAATTTGAAAAGAAAAGAAAAAAAATGTATATAATATATATAAACATATACTCATATTAAAATTGTAATAAAATTGAAAAAGAAAATAAAAATGGAAAAATGAAAAGAAAAAAAGGGTTTTACTAATCAAAACATATCACGTGGTATAAATGGATGAAAAACTTAATAGTGTTAACAAAAATCCTTATTTGACCATGTTTCGAAATATAAAGAATTTAAATAAAAATTTTAAAACGTTTATAATTCAAATAAAAAATATGCAAAAAGTTGAGTCTTATATATGTAATTCTGTCTTTTATATATATGAATGTCAATATATAGTGTATATGGTATATGTAATGCATTGGATTCATATAATATCCTTAATGATGATGCACACTAATAATCAAATAATGCTGCTACAAGTTCATTATTTGCTTCTAATTTTTTTTTTCTTTCCCTCTCACTTTTCCCCTTTCTAAGCATCTTAACCCGTTTTCCTTTATAGTTGTATAAGTATACACCATAGAATAACTTAAGACTTGCATTTACAAGAAGATTTATTTTAATAAAGTCAATATTTTCATAATTTTACGGATGATTGCACCAATAAGTTGTATATTGTTGATTGCTTATTAGAGATGAGCAAATGTAAGATAGGTATAAACCTTATTTTATAAGGTATGATTTTTTAAATTTTAGAATTAAAATCTACTTTGTAACCCTACAAAACCAATAACATTATAAAATCATCATGAAATTTATACTCAATAAAACCTATATATATATAAAAGGTACTTTATAAAATTTATAAACTTTTCTTATGTTTCCATAAATTTTAAATCTATATAATATTTAAAAAGTAATATATAACTTAGAGAGTAGACGTAAATCGATTAAGGATTTGGTGCGTCGGCATGAACCGCACAGTGTTATCCTTTTGGAAACAAAATTAGGAGGAGATGCGGCGCAACTGATGAAGGAGTTCCTACACTTCGATCATACGTTGTGCTTGGAAGCTGAAGGACGTAGAAGGGGAATTATAGTTCTCTTGAATGCACAAGATGTACGGATTTGGACTCACCAGATTTCTCGACAAAAACTTTTAATGGAAGTTCAAGTATGTCGATCAAATCTGTCTTGGCATTTATCCGGTGTATACGCTAGCCCTCTGCTGGCTAAACATGTGTTGCTCTAGGAGGCGCTAGTAAGATGTGCAAATCCGATAGTAAGGTCATGGCATTACTAGGGGATTTTAATAATGTTCTAAATAATAACAAAAAATTGGGGACGTGGTTCCATTTACCGATCTAGAGCAGACAAGCGCTAGAGATGCACAGATGAATGTGGTATGATGAACTTAAACTTTGTTCGGTCCAAATTTACGTGGTTTAAACATTCAAAACGGCTTTGTGCATTTTTTTCTGATAAATTTTTTTAAGTAAATCTATTATTTATAAATATATGTACTTTAAATTAAACTCCATGGCAAGATTTTAATTAGTACGAGAAAAATTTGAAGCTGGAGGAGGCATTTAGATGGTTCCATTGCTTCATGCCTTTCCATTTAGTGGGGAAACTCTCCTATTTCTCCCTATCGAGAAGAAAAGGTCATTTTTACGTCCAGTAATCGATTCCATTGCACTATTACTTGCTATATTATTCTATTATTTTTCTTTCTTTTAAATACAGATTAAGAGGTTATAAAAAGGAAAATCTAGTGCAGCCATTTATTTATTGAAATGTGTAAATAATTTTTCATTAAAAAAGAAAAGAAAAAGAAAGAGCAGTGATTGTCGTTTCTAAACTTCATTTTGAATACATAGTTCGAATTTACGTAATTAATCAAATCCAATTATTAAATAAAGGCAAGTATATTTTCATTGACGGGCAATGAAGCATGACCACTAATTCATAGTTGAAGTTATGAAGTCACTCGTCAGAATGAAATAAACATACACTATTTTCGTTAAAATACTTGAAATAGACATACACTTCCTTATAAATTTGCTTGATTAAATTCGTCGACGCTGGTTTGTAAAAATTACATATTTTCCATGCGACAAATGTTTGTAAGAAAACTTTAATCCAAAAATTTTATGATAAAATTTAAATCACCCACAAAGTCATCATATCAGGTCAATAGAGAATATAAAGATAAAAGCATTAAGAAAACAAACCTGAATCCTTTGAGATAGTAATTCATTGGAGGGCTATTCATTCCGCTTATAGCAGCGACTGCTCTCGACTTTCTCATAGATGGAAGGAGAGACATATAAAAAACTCGACTGCCTAAGATGAGATTTCAACCTTATTTATAACCTCTATTACTTTATTTCATTAAAAAAAATTATAATAAATAAAATAAAATACTTAAAATTCTATATATTAAGGCATCCGTTAAAAACCTTATAAAGATGAGCCCCGGTCATCAATTAATTAGAAGTTTATTTTTTATTAATAAGTTTAACTCCTTAATATTAGATGATAGGAGCTAGCGGTATTCTTATCATACAGCATAACTATTCATATCTTACTCGATCGGATAAGTTTTGAATGGATATTAAAAATCACAAAGTAAATTCTATGTATCAATTTATTAGAACTTACTTTTATGGGATAGGATATGGATACAATATATTCATACCATCTATCAATCTTGGAGGCTGAAACCTACACTATAAAAGTATAAGAGTACAGGTTTTGGTTATCTTCATCCAACTACAAATTTTATTAAGTATATATATATATTAATAAATAAAAGATAAACTTATTTTTTTTCAATTGTATGTGCTTTATTTTCTAAGTTCTATAGAAGTCAATTGTCTTCTACGGCTAATGAATACATAAGTGTTTCAAAAGTGATATTATAAATGTGATATTTTAATTTTTATAAATGATTATTTTCATTGCAATAGGTTTTCTTTTCTTTTCTTTTCTTTTTTAATAATCAAAATAGGTTTACTTTGTCATCGCATCAACTTGAAATATAAAGATAGAAAAAAGATTACTATTTTAATATCGCAAGTTTTATTATAAGTGCCATAAATTTTGTATATTGAAAACTTTTAATATCACATATAGTTAAACCTCTAAAACCCATGGAAAAAAGAGAACTAAGTACATCTTGCCAAGAACGTAACACTTAGCTCTTAGCAAACCCTCATGTCCTATCATCATCTATAAATAAAGCACCATTGCAGCTATTCAAGTTTGTTAAAACAACAGCTTCCAAAAAGGAAGGAACAACATCATTAAAAGACATAAGCAAATTCACTTGAAGAGCTTTCTTGGCCAGCATGCCTACAACTTTATTCCCTTCATGGCCTACACTACAAAATAACACAGCATCAAACTTAAAAAGTAAAGTACAGCTCTTTGCTAAGTTAGGGTAATAGATTTGAGTATTAACATGCAAATCAAATGGCCAATCAACAACTTGTTGAGAATAAAGTTCTAAGACAACTTTTTTCTTTCTTGATTGAATTGCAATCGCCAGGCCTTCCTTTGCTTCCTATAACTCAGCTTCCAAAGGTGATGCATTCTTGAGATGTTATTAGATACCGCAAAGAACCTGTCCCTTACTATCTCAGCAAATGACAACAATACTTGCTTTACCACCCACCCCACCCCCCTTCTCTATTAATCCTCCATCACAATTGACCTTAACCTAGTCGTCTGTTGGCTTTGCCCAAGCATTTTCAAACCATTTACCATTTGCTTACATCTTTTTCACTTTGTTTTTTGCCTACCATTCATTAATTTCTTCTCGAATAAGCACAATGCAATCCCCCGCTTCTTTTTCTAGATGAATTATTCTATGATTTCCCTCCTACCATATGTTGCGCAATGTAAAGAGAATTAGTGTTTATTTGAGTGTACTACTATGCTACTAAAGCTTCTTTTTCCATTTCGTATAGTCTTTAATCCATCTCCTCATGCCATTAAAATTAGTGATTACGCAATCAACTCTTACTCCCAGTTTGGTCCATGAGTTTAAGCTCTAGCTACAAGTTAGGAACAGGTGTTCTACACTTTCCTCCTTTGCACCACAAAGCAAACATTCACTATGAACATTGATATCCTTCTTGTTAAGATTAGCTCTTGTCGCATGGCCATTATGAAGGATCCTCCATACTAGCATCTGTATACGAGGTATAGTAGGTGTCTTTGAAACCCATTTCCAATATTCTTCCTCATGATTCTACCCATCTTCTTTACAAAGTTACTCATATACTGATTTGGTAGACAACTCCCCCTTGATCTCAAATGGCCAATGTGCAATCTTACAAAAATTAGTTATCAACTTACAATTGGTTAGTTTGGAACCAGTATGTAGAATTCAAGTTGATCGCATAAGTTGACTGATCAAGCCCAAATTTTATGACAAATCTATAAATATTAGTAGAAATAGCCTTGCAAGTTTGGATTTAAGAAAAAAATAATTAAATAATTAAATATTATATTTATAAAATGTATGTATTTTACTTGTTATTTATTGAAAATATGTAAAATAGATTTCGATAATAAATGAATCACTAGAAATAAAATATGTGTACACTAAAAATCATAAAATATCTTAGATAATATTTATGATTATTCATTTGTATTATATATGCATTTATGTGTAGGCATAAATGCTCGAAATTACTTAAAATACCTATAATATATTAAATAATACTAAATAAATATAGAAAATTAATAACAAAATTTAGAAAAATGATGTACTATGCTAGAAGATGTAGGAATGAGGTGTAGTAAGCTAGGATGTAGTTTGGCATAAAGACAATGAGGATAAGGACACTTAGCATGTGAAAATTTATCAACCCACCCTTACCACCCCTTATAAATACAAATCACCTCATTTTAGTTCAATTTAGTCACTTTAGTATCAGGGTTAAACAGAGAGAGATCTAAGAGAGAGGAGTGAATGTTTATGGAAAATTATACAAAATAGAGTGTTTTTAAGGCTAAATAAACATGCATCCACCATACCAAGACCGAACGTTAGACGACTACCATTGTCTAAAGGAGGACCACTCGCTTAGTAGGCCTAACAACTCTAGGGTGGTCGAAGGTGGCAGTAAGGCCAATTTTTAGTAAGTGTTCCTTTTTCCTTCAATTTTCATAAAATTAATAAAAATATCAAATTTCATCCAAAAACTATGAAAATGTGTATTATAGCATAATTTTGTATATAATTTTTAGGAAAAATGTTGTTTTATTTAAATTAATTCTTGAAATATGTCACTTTTAACAAATTGCTAAACTTGAGACAATTTTGTTTTTGAATTTTACTAAGTGTTTTTTATACTTTCGTAGGAAAATAACATTATTATTTATAAATTGTTTACTTTAAAGTAGGTTAGTCATTGACGTTTTATGTAAATCAAGTCTATGATAGCATTTGTAAGGTTAACATCTATTCTAGAATAGTTTACATGAAAAGGCTATTACGGTTTTACCACTTTGAGGTGTGACATCCAACTTTAAGCATCCAATTCTCCTCGCACATCCATTAAGGAGAGTAAACCTAGCTTTTCTTTGATATCATCGTAAAGGTGGTAGCTTATAATGTCTTCCTTCCGAATGTTTACACCTTCTTATACCTGTTTAATTGACATCATTTCATCAAATTTATATAGAAGACTGTAAAGCCAACTTATTGGGCTTTTATTTCTAGTTCAATTGCCCTTTCAAAAGCCGGTATCCTTCCTACTATTAAGCCTCATATGAATTTTTTCCTCTATATCTATGCTGAGGCCCTTCATAATTTCTCAAAAACCACTGACTCCCTTTTCATCGTTAACCTTATGAGATCCAGTTGATATTTTTGTTAAAGAAGTCTAGACTAAAGGGCATCTTTCTTATGTAGCTGCCATGAAATTTTTGAAAAACTTTGCTTTATTTTGCCTTCTAATATCAAGTATACCTAGTCCTCCTCTATCCTTCAATTCTTTCACCTTTGACCAACTAACCAGCGCATCTTTCTCATCTCATCTAAAGAACTGTAAAGAAAATCTTTATGCATTTTTTCCAACTTATTAGCGATTCGTGTTAGGATTGGAATTGCTTGAGAATAATAATTAGTAATACTTTCAAGGATAGGCATGATCAATAATTTCCTTCCAGACTTATTAAACAGCTTTTACTTCTATCTAGTGAACTTTTTTCTCACCATTTGAAGAATGAACTGCAAGTCGTTCTCTCTCAAATTTCCTCCTTTTTTGATAGGAATCTCCAAGTATTTACCTATATCTACATTTGGCTTGATATGGAATAGATTACATATCCCACTTTTTCAATTGATGATTTGTTTTTCTTGAAAATAAAATGCATGATTTTATGTAATTACCTTTTGACTCGAAACATGGTAAAAACAATTTATAACTTCCATCATCCTCTAAGCGTTCTCTTCTAAAGCTTCTCCCATAAGTAAAAGGTCATCAGTAAAAAAGAGATGAGACGGCTTTAGATCCGTTCCTCTAAGCTTAATTGGCTTCCAATTTCTTGTCTCCACCATAACATGGATGATTTTACTTAAAAACTCCATAGCTAGTATGAACACATAAAGTAAGATGGGATCTCCCTATCTAATCCCCCTATTGGATACAAACTCTTCCATTATGGAACCATGAAACACAATTTGTTAATCAACTTTGGAGAGACAAGACCTAATTAGATTGATCCATGAATTGGGGAAATTCATATTTTTCAAAGTTGTTCACATAAAGTCCCATTATAGTCTACCATACGCCTTTTCAAAATCAAGTTTAACCACCATCCAACTTTTCCTTCCATTTTGTTTATCCAAAGAGTATAAGAGCTGCTAAAACACAATAATATTATCTCTTGAATTTCTGCTTAAGCTACGAACTAATCAAATCACTAGGAAATGGCCGTATCCTATTAATTAGGAGCTTATTTAGGCTTATTGGTCTAAAGTCTTTCACTATGTTTATACCCATAACTTTTGGGATCAGGATGATGAGAGTTTTATTTATTTCCTTTTGCATGTTACCTAAAGTGAGAATCTCTTTAAACATTTCACAAATGGTCTTGCCAACAATGTCTTAAAAGCTTTTAAAGAATCCAGCATGATATCCATCAACTCTCGAGGCTTTATTATTCCCTATACTCCATAAAGCTTTTTTAATCTCGTTATTAGTCCTAGGTATTTTGAGCTCTCTTTTTTCATCTTTTGTAAGAATTCTCTACTCCCCATCTAATAAGGCTCTCATGGATGAACACACTTAAGCCTATCTTACGAACTAGGGGGTAGGTCTTAACATCGAGACGGTTAGAAAATTAAGTGGTAGTTGGTATTTGAGCTAGTTTCATATACAAACACTCAGGCATTATGCATTGAATGTCTCATACGAACTTAGGATTCACTTGATATTACACACAAGCTATTCTTAAGGTCATTCATATTAACCCGTCACTCAAAAAGAAACTAGATAAGAGTATAGCTTAGAATTATTCACAAGCTCAAGGTTAAAGAAAATGGAGAATTCCATTATTGATAACTTGATTTGTGGCTATTACATTAGTGGGTATTTATATCACTCGTTTAGGGCAATTACTAGGTTACACCATTTTACTAAAAAGGATACAATGCTAAAAATGGATTATAAGAAATATTCAAGGAGCAAAATCAAGAAAGAAACAAAGAAATATTCTGCACAATAATACAATATCTAGATAATTGAGGGACATATTGACAGCTCATTTAGATGGTAAGTAAATGAAAGGTTGGCAACAGATGGTCTTAGTTAGAGAACGAAATCTTGATGTTCGTTATTAAGCTAGGTTAGTTGGGTCAGCATCATGTTGGAATACTAAGCACAAGGTTGGCTAAGCTGTGGGTCCTCTTTGCCGAGCTGTTTACCATGCTTCCACCATGGACCTAAACATGTCAGTACTCTAGGGTTCTAGTTCTGGGTCAACTTGATAGCAGTGTTAAGTCCCTCCACCCAAGAGATAATCATCTACTAGCAAGAGCTCAGGTACTCCAATACATAGGCATGAAGGTACTCGGCTTCTTCCTTAATAAATTGATGTTAAAGAGCTTAGTAGACCATGTTAACAAGTCCGCAGCCTCAGGACCATGTAATTGGACCATGATTCCTATCACCATCTCATCAGGGAACATGCATATTGACAAAGTCTCTCTCGGTTGTAATTGACAAATAAATTCTGAAAGAGCTCATTAACTTCTTACACATTTGAGATCCAATTTCCAATGGAATCAAATAGGCTTTCTATTCATGATTTTGTTATTCTAGCCATAACACCTGTGTAGAAAAATCTTGTATTTCTTTTTCCCTCAATTAGTTAAAAAGATCTTGCCTTCATAGCCTGTAACTTTTCTTCTTGAGCTAACACCTAGTCAAGCTCTTTTTGTAACATATGTTCTCTATTCATTAAATTTTGAGAACGATCATTAAAAAGCTCCCTTCAAACCTTGTCTTTACATTCCATAATAGTCCCTTTTTTAATAGATATGATCCCAAAACAATCTTTATTCCAATTACGCAATGAATTTGTGAATACATCTAAGTCCCCCGAATAACTAAGGAAGGCCATGTCCAATGCTATTCAACAATGGTTTAAACTTTAGATGACTTAACCAAAATTGAAATGACCTTAAAGATTTTAAGCTACTTCTCGCTTGAGGAAGAGTATTCAATAAAATTAGTAGGTGATCTAAGTGAGAAGAGCATATATGAAATAGCTATAATTACTACAATTTAATTTGAATTATTGGTTTTATATGATCATCCATAGTCTTTCTAAATTTGTATACAAAATGATATATAATTTAGAAGAGTTATAACACAATATAAATACCTAAATTTATGTCATTTTGTATTAAGATCCTATAAGAGTCGTATCTTGCGACTCTTGTCATTCTTTACAGGAAAGACATATTTCTTGAATACATAATTGAGAAAAGACGTTAGTGATCAAAATATAAAAAAAATGTGAAATTGGTGAAATTAAGAATTGTAAACAATTAAAAATATTATAAAAGGTATTATTAATCAAGTATTTTTGAAAATATATATTGTAATAAACTTTTCATTTTTTCCCTAAATAACCCCCTCATGTGTTTTTTTATTTTTTTGAAAAAAAAAAGAGAAGTACTCTTTCATGCTTTTGGTAAGATGTATTTGCATATGAAGAGAAATTGTATAATGTCGTCACCTTCATAACTTGATACTTTTATGATGCAATTATGGTTTTTCGATCAGGTGAAACATGATTAATCCCTCTCTCCATCATAAGGAGTTTCTATTGTTATGTCTTCTATTTTGATAAGATTAGTCTAGCCCTTTATCCTCCCCGTTGATAGATGTGATCACCATTATGTCTCATCGATCAACTTTGAGACGTCCTTTAACTATGAACAATAAGGGACCTATACAAAGAGCCCTATAACTAAGCCAATAAGGGCCTTTCGATACTCAAGTCAGTAAGTATAGAAATATGGTATAAGCAATAAAGAATGAGTTCCTAGGAGGGAATAGAAAACAATAGGTACAGATCCTTTTATCTAAAGATCTTACTCTTATTTATAGGTTGGAGATATAAACTGTAGTTAACGTACAGTGGATTCTGGTTGGCTAGCGTAGGATCCAATGAGGCGGTGTTGCCTATGCCTAATGGGACATCCTTCTCTCTACCGGTTCGTGGAGATTGGAGGGATAAGCTTGTCTCATCGATGGATGGTGGCTACCCTAGTTCGGTAGCTAAGTAGTAAGCCATATGATAAGTGGTCAATCATTACTAAATAAAGAGAGAAAAATTAGGCAATGGATAGAGGAAATGCTCTGCTCAAGGGGCAATGGCTTCTTTGGTCATGGTCTCTAAAGGGGACTAAGATAGGCCTTATGCAAATAGTACAAACAAAGGTTGGGTACGTCTAAGGTGTTCAAAGGCTTTTCAAGTGGAAAGTGAGGTTCGGACTTACCTAGGCATGTGTAAGCAACTTAGTGGGCTTGCATGGTTCAAGCCGAGCTTTGATGGTGATTTGTGATGCCTAGGTTTAGCATTTTGGTAGGCTTGGGCCTTAAGAGCCCTTATTGCAAGAGTTGGTCATCAATACTACCATTTATTTATTTTAAATTTAAACCATTAGATATACAATTAGTTCAATGGTTAAGATTTAAAGGAATGTAAATTAAGAATGAGATGGAGGGCAAAATCAATACTAAGAAAAATAAAGACTAGATTATAAAAAAAATCCTCTAAGATAAAACATAGCTTACTCAGCGTTTATAGTTGCTTATAGGCTTATCATGGAGAGAAGGAGCTAAATCATACCAATTTAATGGTTAATAGTTTAAAATTTTTAAATCAAGATAATATAATGTTGACTTTAAGTTTAATTAAGTATTTCAAAGCTTAAGCTTGATTTAGATTCGATCGACTTTAGAATTTTGAAATCAAGCTTGATCTAAAGTAGTATTGAATAAGCTCAAACTTGACTTGTTTAGGCTAGAGATATGGATAGGCCTATAGATGAGCCCAAATCGACTTGGAACCAGTGGGCTACAACTCAAGAAAACCTTTAACCATAACTAGCTCTTCTAAGGCCAATTTTGGGTCAATTCTTAGGCTTGTAAACCAGTTGATTAGTTTTTTTTTTTTTCATTTTTACTTTTTATTTTTTTTATTTTACATATCCTTAAAATGTGTAATATGTACATATTGTATTATATATAATATACTATATAATATACATTATGTAATATGTACATATATGAATGAATATAATATACTCTATAATATGCAATATTACATATTATAAATATCCTATTATGTACATTGTATGATATATATATTGCATAATTGTACATATATAATATTTTTATATAATATACTATACATATTTTACAAATATATGTTAACATGTGTATATAAATTACAAAAGAAAAAGAAGAAATCTAGTTTTGGCACGGTAGTTTAGGAAGATTGGTGGGCTTAAACTACCTAGACCCATAAGTCGTATAAACAAATAGGTCTTAGGCCCACCAGCTCGTGCTTGCTCTATACGAGCTAATTCATTGAATCAAACTTACTAACCTGTTTATGGTTCTAAACCAACACTTGCTTTGGTCAATTGTATGCTTTATTTTGTTCTAAAAATATTTTTTCCACTAATGAGAAAATATTAATATTTAGCTTACTAATATTTAAGTTTGTTTCGAGGGTTTTTTTTCTTTCCTTTCTTTTTTTTTTTTACATTAGTCGAACTATTATTGTAAAACCTGAACTCAACTTAATAACCTCCTTGTTAGCCAAAAAAAAAAACTTAATAAACTCCATTAATTCAAACTTAGTTGAATTGAATTGTACAACTCTATAGACACCTCATTTTTACCATTTTTATTATTTTTCATTAGTTGAGCCAAGTTAATAAATAAAATAAAAAAATAACAAAAAAAATTAAAAGAAAAAATAAAAAAAAACAAATCAAGTTGAGTCGTGTTGTATCGTATAGAATCGCGTCGTACTTATAGAGTTGCATCGTATTGTATAAAGTCGCGTCGTAACAAATCGGAATAAGTTGAATCGTATCAAGTCAAGTTGAATCGTATCGAGTTAAGTTAAATCAAATTGTATCGAATGTCGAGTCAAATTGTATTGTGTTGAGTTGCATCAGATCGTTTAAGATCAAATCGGATAACGGTGTGTGATTAATTTAATAAATTATTAAGTCATTTAAGAATTAGGCTTTATTAAAATAATTTTGGTTCAATTCAATATAAAATAGATTTTTTAAATCTAAATTATATTGAGCTAAATTAAATTTATAATTTATTGGATTGAATCGGACTCGGTAAATAGAAAACCTAAATAGGATTTTTAGAAGTTAGAGTAAATCTTTATTGTATCTTTCGTTTATTAAAAATTAAATTCATAATTAAAAGATATAAAAGAATTAGTTTTTGTTTAGAAATAAGGGTTTAAAGGTAGAGTTACATAGGGTTTTTTTATTCCAATTTTCCAAATTTCTGTAAATCCATGGAATATCTAATCTCCAGCAAATCCATTTTCCAATTCTATAATTTCAAACGCCAATTTCGAATTCCATAAGTTCAAACGCCAACGAAATTTGATTGCCCAACGTCCACAAATCCTGACGCTCCAATTCAAAATCCAAATTTCCAGCCACGACAACACAAACGAAATCCATATTCATACACACGGAGAACACTCCCCCACTAACGCCGAGCCGATTCCCTGATTTAATCCCAATCTGAAGGAAGCCATCATCATGCCATCAATGAAACAAATCCCCTTGTCCAAATGGCAATCCTTCACGCCCCAGTCCCAATTCCAAATTCAATAGCCTGAAGTCCGAAGTCAACCCGAAGTTCGAAGTCAATCCAAAGTCCAAAGTCTGAAGTCAATTACAAAATCCAAGTCTGAAGTCAATTCCGAAATCCAAATTTGAAGCCGATCCAAAGTCCGAAGTTAATCGAAACCAATATCCAATTCCGAAATTGAAATCCAAAGCCGAATCCATCTCAATTCTAAATTTCACTTGGACTGCTTGCTTAACCCCTAACACTACGACAAACACGACGACGATTACGTATGACTTGATTCATTTAGATAAAATTTATTTTATTTTTTTATTTTATTTTATTTAGTTAATTTAATTATCTTTACTAATTTATTTTCTTTTAGTGCAGGTTTATTATTCTTATTTTTATATTGTTGAATATCTTTTAGATAAATTAAGTTTTTAGTGAATTTAGTTAATTGGAAAATTACATTTTTAAAAGTCGCATATCTTTTCTATTCATATCTTACAATTAAGATTTAAAAAAGATGCATACTGAGATATGTATCTTACAGTTAAAATACGTATTGAGATATATATCTAGTAGTTAAGATTTGAAAAAAATACTTATGAAGATACGTATTTAAATCGTATATTATAGTTAAGATTTAAAAAAAGAAATATTTTTGACACAGAGTGTTTTTAAGAAATAAAAAAATCTTAACCAAGTTTTTGCAAAAAAATTTACTTAAGTAAGGTTTTCTTTGATTTAGGAAAATTATATTTCTTATGATTTTTTAAATAATAAATTAATAAATAAACGTAAATCTAGCTCGATTTTCAAAATAAAAATAACTAACCTATTTTATAAAAAGAGAATTATGACTGATTTGATCCGACTAGCTAATATGTAAGCACCTTCAAGGTAATCGCATAAAAAAATAATTTTTTTCCCTTTTTCTTATAAATTCGTAATAAAAATAATAATAATAAATCACTTTAGTTATTTCTTGTATATTTAGGTATATTTTTAGTTTTTTTTAGGGAATTATAAAAATAAAAGCTCATTAATTTTTCTTTAGTTTTTACATGGTAATTTAGTTTTAGTAGGTCAACCTTCGAACTTGGTATTCTCTAGTTTAATTTTCTAAAATTCAATTTTTTTAAAATGTCCGCAGAATTTCATTTTTTACTAGTTGAACTAGTTGGCGCTCTATTTTTTTTTTAATTTTTTAGAAAAATATTTTCTTAATTGAATGTCGAGTAATTTATATTAAGCGGGCTAAGTTTAATATAGATTAAATTAAGGAAACCGAAATAAGGTTCGACAAACTTTATTTAAAGATTCTGACTATAGTGAATAGAGGTATGTAAACGTTTAAAAAGCGGGTTAAAACCGACCCATTTAACCAACTTAAAAAGCAGGTTAAAGTTAAGTGTTTTTTGCTCATTTAAAAAGCAAGCTAGATGAACTCGAGTCATTTAACCTATAGGTTAATTTAGGTTAGCCTTTTTAGTCTACTTATGTCTTTAGCCTAAGGGCCAACCCATTTAACTTGCTTAAAAAGCAGGTTAAGGGTGAGTGTTTTTTACCTATTTAAAAAGTAAGCCAAATGATCTTGACCTATTTAACTCGTAGGCCAATGTGAGCCGAGCCAAAGTGGTCCATTTAGCCCACTTATACACCTCTAATGGTGAATAGATCGAATGTATCGATGCTTAGTGAAGTATTCCTAAATTGAGATATTAAGTCAATTCCATTATGTTTAGGAAGAGAGAAATAATTAGCTAGGAATGAAAATAGAATGGAAAATTTAAAGAGGAAAGAAAATAAGGGTAAAAAATATGTAAGTTTCCTTACTTGAATGAGAAAGGATTGGAAATAGAGGGAAAGTTTGTAATATAACTAAATCTCATTCGGTTCATCTTTTTCTCATTTTTTTAATGCCTTTTTACTATTTGTACGAACCCTGTGTTTAATAAAACAAAGACACATAAAAGATCAAAAATATAATCGCATATATACTCCTGTTGTAAAAATTAAATATCTAATAAATCCCTATAAAGTTGAATATATCTACTATTTATTTTGCATAAATACCAATTCAAACATATCTTTCAAATGCATAAAATGTATTTTTTTTCAAATATTTTTTCTTAAAAGTACATAAATTTTTACTTCCTAATTCTTATACTCCAAGAAATAGATAAAATAACTTTCCAAATATTAGATTTGGATTTTTATAAGGTAATACTATACAAGGAAATCTGCTATAAAAGGTTAACTGGTTACCTTCTCTTTCGCTCTTTCCCATTTAATTAATTATTCATAAAAACTATTGACAAGTGATAAGTTAGCCTATTTTAACATAATGGACAATGTAGATTAAATTTTACTAGATTAATAGTTTAAATTGGTCAGCGTTACAGTAACACATTTTTGCTAGCGTTGGATTTCAAATGAATACACATTAGATATAAAACATATGCAAAAAAGATAAAAAAAAAAATTAAACAAGATGA
Organism: Lumnitzera racemosa; assembly: GCA_024138005.1. Classification (NCBI taxonomy): domain Eukaryota; kingdom Viridiplantae; phylum Streptophyta; class Magnoliopsida; order Myrtales; family Combretaceae; genus Lumnitzera; species Lumnitzera racemosa. Next base: position 99,932,053 of record JAMXBC010000004.1, read on the forward strand.
TAGAGATCACGGTCCAATCATGCGCTCTTAAGCCCCAAGACTTGCTCATATGGTTCGTTAAATTGTTTGGGGAGAGTTAAAACTTCGAAGAGCAATGCATTCTCTAATCCGGCCTGTTGAGTTACTCTACTCTCTATCTCATTTAAGAGATTGCCGAAATGACCAACCTGTTGTCGAGTTGACCCTTCTACAATACATTAGTCCAAGGCCAAGCACCAAATATGCATACTGCTAACCTATTATATTGTCAAGGCCAGTCTAACTTCAATCTCAAGCCAACTAATCTAACAATGGACCAACTCCCAAACCAGCCCTTCTTTAGTCCAGAATATCTAAGTTATCGAGCCTGACCTGATTTGTTTTGAATTTACTCTACTTGGTAAGCAACATCATTAGGACTACAAAATGTACAGCTGATACGTACCTTATTTTTTGATATCTATACTGTCTTTTTGTAACTGAATATTCTTTTTGGTTGATTATAACTCTACCCTTGTAAATCATTAATTTTCCTTTTCTAGTAGGAATCTTTTGGTACCTAGGACTTACTCTAATTGAGTCATATAAATACTTGTAATATGTAATAATCACAACATTGAAAGCCATTGATATTCAGATATACTCTCATGACCTAAGTGTCTTCTAATTACTCTTGTTTACTCTTATCTGATCAATTGTGAGTGTAGATTAGTGGCAAGTGCCCTTCAACCACCCTTATGTGTAATATCAAGTACGACTTGCGTTTGTGCGAGATGTTAGTACGTCATGTCCATCGTCGGTGCACAAGAACCCTTGTTCAAACCTTCGACTACCATTTACCTTTTAAACTATCTCATGGTTCGAACTTATCCCCTTGGTTCATTCGATACCAGACGTCATGAGTTCATCTACATTTGTGTTCGTATTATCTTAGTATCAAAGCTTGACTACATTCAAGTACGTTCTTGTTACTTATACTTTGAGTGGTTTACTACTATTGGAAGTGTTTTAAAGTTAGTTTATTGTTGTTGTGAGTGTTCGAAGAGTGTTTTGAGTAAAGAGATTTCATGCTCTGTTTTCCCTTATTTCTTGCTCGTAAAACAGAGTGTGTGTGTTTGCTTGGTTATTATGTGTTGGCTGTATTAGTTAGTAGTGTATTCGATGTTGTTTTATTCCTGATTCATGGAAATAAGTTTTGAATAGTGTCTCAACTGTTAATCTCTTGTAAAAGACGGCAATGTTAGATTTTAGTATTCAAGGAACTCCAAGTAATCAGGAGAGTAACACTCAAAATAACCAAGGTCAACAAGGAAGCTTTACACCCCAATTAGTAGGTGATTGATTGGATAGAGTCATTGACTTAGTGGTTAGTCTAGTAACTATCATTAATGAAGATAGGCAACGACCTAGAAATTGTCTATATAGAGGATGAACTAATGAATAGCCTAAGAGAGGCAATGGTCAGTATGGTCAAGCTAATGTCCTAGTTCGACTGCCTTAAGCTAAAGGAGTAGATAGAATTACTAAGCGTAGACTAGCACTCGATGAAATTGAAGAAGCAAATGAGGAAGACGATGATAAAGCGAAGGAGTATTATGAACTAAAGGAGAGGAATGTTCAAGCTTTTAGACTTGAAGGGTAAAGGATGAGTATTTCAAGTTTTTCTAGGAGTGGTGATGCAAAGGACTACTTGGACTAGATAGACAAAATCGAAAAGTAATTTGAATGCCATGAGGTGCTTGAAAATGCTAAGGGTAGACTTGCTAAGCTAAAGTTTACCTACTATGTTGCCCTGTGGTGGAAGAACATGCAAGCCACTCATAAAAGAGAAAAGGAACGTAGAGTTAGGAGTTAAGATGAGACAAAGAGAGTCATAAGGAGAAGATTTGTTCCGAGCTACCGTTTGCAAGATGCATTTAAGAAGTTATAAGATTTGAGGCAAGGTGGATCTAGTGTTGATGCCTACATGAAGGAATTTCAGATGTTGATGATCTAATGTGAAGTTATCGAACTTGAGACCAAACTATGTCTTGATTCATTAATGAGTTGAAGTATGAGATTAGTGATATTCTAGAGACCATAGGCATTGGATCACTTGATAAAACTATCTGAGCTACCCAGAGAATCAAGAGGTGCCAATCAGGGAGATTTCAAGCTCCTATCAGTCGACCTACCACTAATTGACCTATCCTAAGCAAACTTATATGAACAGAACCAAGTAAAGTTGCTGAGACTTGATCTACTTAAGCTATCTAAGGAGAGGAGAAGGAGATCCCAAAGAAGCTTGAGAAAGGTGAGAGCTCAAGAAGGAAAACAAGTGAAATCAAGTGTTTCAAATGTTAAGGATTTGGACACATGGTTGCCTAATGTTCAAACAGAAGAACCATAGTAATTCAAGGTGAGGCGTTAAGCATTGAGGTAGACAACACTGATAGGGAAGTGGAAGAGCCGAAAAAGACTAGATAAACCGAGTTGTCTGAGGAGGAGGAGGAGACCATCTATAGTGAAGAAAGTAACTTTATACCTAGCACCCTGGTGTTGAGGAGAACAATGAATATTAATCCTATGCTTAAAGACAAGCAATAAGAGAATTTATTCCACATTAGATGTAAGGTGAATGGGTCATTGTATATAATGATTGTTGATAATGGCACCTATATTATTGCAACATTTGCTTTCATGGTCCAACAGTTGAAGTTACAAACCAAACCCTACCCCAAGCCTTATAAGCTGCATTAGCTTAGTGGCAAAGGAACCTTGCAAGTAAACAAACAAGTATTCGTGCTAATCGGCAATTGGAACTATCAAGATGATGTGCTTTGTGATATATTGCCCATAAATGTGTCCCATATTTTACTTGGACGACTATGGATGTTTGATCAAAGTGTGATATACATTAAAAGGAACAATACATGTTCCCTAGAACACGAGGGCAAAAAGGTGAAGTTGTGCCCTATAACTACTAAATAACTTAAAAGCATACAATCTCAATTGAGTCAAGTTTTGAAGAAAGAGGCTTTGGTGATGACTTGAGCCAAGCTGAAGAGAAGGGTGGAGCTTAAAGAACCAACCTATCTGCTAGTCAAAAGGTTACTTGAGATGAGGGGATCTAAGGAAGAATTGTTACCCACCGAGGTAAAAGCTTTGTTGGATGAGTTTACGGACTTGTTCTTAAGAGAACTGCCTAAAGGTCTGCCTCCCCTCTGAGGTATTGAACATACAATTGACTTGTAGCCAGGACCCATATTGCCAAATAAGCTTACCTATAGGTTAAACCTTAAATAAGCTGTCGAGCTACTAAGATAGGTGGGCAGGCTATTGAAGAAAAGGTATATGCAAGAGTCCCTAAGCTTATGTATTGTGCTAACCTGTTGGTACTAAAGAAAGATGGGACATAGAGGATGTGTGTGGATAGCTGAGTAATCAGTTGCATTACCATCAAGTACATGTATCCTATACCAAGGCTTGATGATATGTTGGATGAGTTCAATGGAGCAAGAGTATTCTCAAATATTGATCTCAAATCAGGATATCATCAGATCTAAATGTGAGAGGGAGATGAATGGAAGACTGCATTTAAAACTCGCTATGGATTGTATGAATGGCTTATGACGCCATTTGGACTAGTAAGTACACTAAGCACATTCAAGTGATCGATGAACCATGTGCTCCAAATACTAATAGGGAAATTTGTGGTAGTATATTTCGATGACATCCTAGTTTATAGCCTCGATCTTAAGACTCGGCAAGAGCATCTCCAAGCAGTCTTTTCGAAACTCCAAGTTGAAAAGCTTTATCCAAATTTGAAGAAATGTAACTTCTGTTAACCTAAAGTGATCTTCTTAGGGTTTGTTATAAGTGGTGGTGGCATTCGAGTCAATGATGAGAAGATAAGAGCGATTACTGAATGACCTGTGTCAACTGATGTGCGAAGCTTTCATGGCCTAGCATCATTTTATCGCAGATTTATATGAAATTTTAGTATGATTGTAACCTCACTCACCGAACTATAAAAAAAGAATATTGAGTTTAGGTAGGGAGAGAAGGAGTAAAGGAGTTTTGAAGAAGTAAAGAAGAAGCTTACTATAGCCTTAGTCTTTGCTCTATTAAGCGTTGACAAAATATTTGAAGTGGAGCGTGATGTATCTGGCCTAGGAACAGGTACTATGCTGATGTAGGAAGACTAACCTATTGCCTACTTCAGTGAGAAGCTTAGAGGAGCAACACTCAACTATTATGTTTATGATAATGAGTTCTACTCCTTAATTCGAGCATTGACTATATGACAATATTACTTGCTACCCAAAGAGTTTATTATTTACATTGATCATGAATCCTTGAGATACTTGAAGAGTCAACCCAAGTTGTCTCGAAGATAAGCCAAATCAGTTAAGTTCATGAAGGGATTTTTATATCTCGTGAAGTAAAAGAATGGAAAGAACTCTGTAGTAGCTAACGCCTTATCGAGACGACATCCCCTTTTGACCAAATTACAGACCTAGCTACTAGGATTTTTAATGATAAAAGATTTGTATGCTAAAGATTCACATTTTAGTCTGATCTATGCCAGATGTAAGGAAGGTTGAATACTAGATGACTATTTCAAGAAGGACGAATATTTATTTAGGAAGAAGAGATTATGTATCCTAATCTGTTCCATGAGAGAGCTGTTAGTGTATGAGGTGCATAAAGGAGGATTGTTTGAACACTTTGGCAAGCAGCAAACTCATGAGGTACTATCTTTAAGTTTCTTTTAGCCAATGATAATGAGGGATGTCTAAGTTATGTTGAAAAGGTGTATTACATGCAGAAAGGCAAAGAGCCAAGCCTAATAAGGGCAATATTTACCATTGCTAATCCTAACCAAACTATGGTTCGAGTTGAGCATAGACGTTATGTTAGGTTTTCCAAGGATGTCTTAAGGGAAAGACTTTATCATGGTGGTTGTGGATCATTTTAGTAAGATGGCACACTTTGTGCCTTATTTTAAAACTAACGACACTTCGACTATCTCTTTTCTTTTCTTGCAAGAGGTCATCAAACTTCATGGAGTGCCCAAGACCATTATTTCAGATAGATACCCAAAGTTCATGAGCCACTTCTGGAGGACGTTATGGAGATGAATGGGAACTAAGCTATTGTACATCACGTCCCGTCATCCACAAATAAACGAACAGACTAAGGTTGTTAATAGGATAATGGGAACCTTACTCTAATTTGCTGTTGATCGAAACATAACCAATTAGGATCTATGCCTACCTATAATTGAGATCACCTACAACGAGACTGCCCACAATGTCATGAACATTTAACCATTTGAGGTCGCCTATGGGGTTAACCCTGAGCTCCCATTGGACAAGATACCCTTTTCAAGCCCAAGTGATGACTAACTAGCTATAGAAAGAGTCAAAGTTAACAAAGCAATTGACTAAAAGGCCGTAGAACATCTGAGTTGAGCAGTTACCAAGGTCGAGAGATGAGGTCAATGACAGAAGAACAAGGAATTTTAGCTAGATGATTTGGTTTGGATTTATCTCAGCAAGGAACGATTCCTAAGTTTAAGGAAGAGCAAGTTATCTCCCATGACGGACCATTTAAAGTGCTTGAAAAGATCAATCCTAATACTTATATGATTGAACTACCTAAAGATTACGGAGTTTCAGACTCCTTTAACATTGCCAACCTCCACTCGTATACTCCTGAAGATGAGCAATGTGGAGTTGAGCCAAATTTGATCTCAAATCTTAAACAACCCAGAGAGTATGATAAGAATTACAGTCCAATCACGTGCTCTCGAGCCCAAAGATTCGCTCATATAGTTCACCAAGCTATCCGAAAGGAGTTAAACTCTGAAGAGCATTGCATTCTCCAATCTAGCCTGTTGAGTTACTGTGCTTTCTACCTCATCTAAGAGACTATCGAGATGATTAACCTATTGCTAAGCTAACCCCTTCGCAGTATATCAGTTTAAGGCTAAGCACCAGACTCGCATACCGTCGACCTACTACATTGCCAAAGTTGGGCTAACTCCAATCTCGAGCCAACCAATCAAGGCCGATATGATAATGAACCACCTCCCAAACCAGCCCTCCCTCAGTTCGAAACATCCAAGCTATCGAGCTTGACTTGATTTGTTCTAAACCTACTTTGCTTGACAAATAGCATCATTAGGACTATAGAATGTATAGTTGATACGCATCCTATTTTTTGATATTCATATTGTCCTTTTGTAATTGAATATTCTTTTTCTTTGATTGTAACTCTATCCTTGTAAATAATTCCTTTTAAGAATCTTTTCATAATTTTCACTAACCTATGACTTACCTTAATTAAGTCATATAAATACTTGTAAATTTTAATAGCCACAACATTGAATGCCATGGACATTCAAACATACTCTCGTAGGCTAAGTGTTTTTTCCTTACTCTCGTTTACTTTTATCTAATCCATTGTGAGCGTAGATTAGTGGTGAGTATCCTTTGGCTACACTTGTATGTAATATCAAGTACAACTTGAGCTCATGCAAGGTATTGGTGCATCATATCTATCATCAATATACAGGAATCCCTACTCAAACCTTTGACCACCATTTACTTTTCAAATTATCTCATGGTTCGAACCTATTCTCTTGGTTTGTACGATACTAGACATCGTATGTTCACCCACATTTGTGCCCATATCACAAGATCTTATTTATTTTACCAAAATGTTGAAGAAGTCCTTTTAACTTTAAGATGTACTTTTTTTTTATAAGGACAATCACGTAATTTCAAACCAATTTCCTCCGATCCTCTCCTATTTGGAGATAAGATTTTTCATGAGTCTAAGGGAAATAATTCCCTTCCAAATTCATTAATTCCATCTTTTCTTCTTTTACTAAACAATGGAAAGTACTTGAAATTTTAACTTTATGTTCCCTTCCCATTCCTTTCCTTGCACTATAGTTAGGATAAAGGAAGGAAATTAAAGAGAGGAAAAAATAAGAAGGAAAGAAAATAGAGGAAAAATTATTGTTTAAATAAGAAAAAAAAACGAAGGAATAATCGTAAATGAAAAATTAAAATATTTATATATTTTTAAAACTTTTTAAATTACCAAAATATCTTTAAAATTTCAAAATGTATTTTTAGTAAAGGAGCATTTAGAAAAAAAAAAATCATAAACTCACTTTTCTAATTCTCTCAAAATCAAAGAGAATGATATTTTATGAGATCATTCTCTATCTCACTCTTGATTTATATTCTTTTAAATATGAACTATTAAATAAATTGTGGATTTAATGATTCAAATTTTAAAAAGTTAAATGAATGATGAGATGGAGAGCTAAATCGATCTCCATATAATGGATGAGTAGCAAAAATTTCTTATTTACACTTTTCCTCATTTTTCCAAAGAAGGGAACATTCCCTTTCTTTCTCTTAGTCCAAGCAGAGTGTTAATAGTTCAAGTTTCAAATCACTGGCTACAGGGCAACATTTAACAAAATTCCTATGCTTCCACAAGTATGCACTCTCTCTCTCTCTCTCCATAAACATCCAACCGTGGATTTACTATTTAGTGTATACATCATGTTTATAGGCATGGTGTTTGATAGTTACATACTAAGTGTATATACATGTGGTTGTAATACTTATTAAAACTAGACCATGGTATAGTTCTAAAATAGCTTGAAACTAGGCCTAAACTCGTTGGTTCTAAGTTCCTAAAATGGGGAACTGAACTCTAACCTGTGGAATCGATTCATGGGCTAATTCCTTAGACCTGTTGGCTTAATCGGTAATTCAAGAAACCATGAACCTGCTCTTTTACAAAATAATAATAATAATAATATAAAAAAATAAACTAAATTTTAGACTTTAAATTAAAATTATTTGAATCTAAGACAAATGTTATTTTTAACTCACTTTAAAAAATAGTTATTTTGGGTTATCCATTTATTGTACAGTTATATCTAACTTGGTTGTTATATTAACAATGTAGGACAAAAGATATCAAAGTTACAAACAAGTAAAAAAAAAAAAAAAGTTGCTCTTTAGTCTTTTGATAAAAATCTATCTATATCAATTCATACAAGTTTTTAAAATCATATTTATTATTTTGTTGTGAATAGCAACGTATTAAATGTTGTTAATGAGAAATTATTTTTATTTTCCAATTTACTTGGAATTAATTAAAATTTTCAACTTTCATTATTATTTATGTTTTTAATTTTAATTTAATTTAATTTTATCATTATTTTATTCTTTTTTTTTTATTGGCGATTCTTGAACTGTCTACAGATCTTGAAAGTTGATCCAATAAAGACTTGTTAGCCCGACAATCTAACCCGACAGATCCAACCCGTAGGGTTAGGTCCATGTCGGGTCTTAGACTCTACCGGATGGTTTTGGTTCGAGTCATAATTTAGACCAGAACCATGCCAAGTTCTAATTAAAACTTTTTCCTTAATTGTGTGCACCGGAATCATCGACCAAGAAAAGAACTTAGAACAGAATGTTACGATTTATCGTTTCTGTAATATTAATGATTCGGTTCAAGCAAGATGATTCAAAAATCACTATATCTGCACGATGACGTACTCAAACCCTAATTTTTCATGAAGCAGACCATATTTATATTATATTCTCGCATTTCATACCGCCTTAATGTATCGATTGCTTCTTCTAACTTTGGGCAGATGGTTTAATTTTTCTAATTAGTCTTTTTTTTTTTTTCCTAATATACGTACATCAGACTACTTAAATCAAAACAAAGGCCAGTGCATTGAGTCAAGGTTGTTGAGTGTGATATCTAATTATCTATGGATTTCGAAGGGATAGTTATCGAGTTCTTTCTCAATTTCAAGCTGAAGGTGATGGAATAAAAGAGGTGGCCTTTTCCTTTATGATCACAATTTCAAATCAGTTTGTATTATTGAAATGCTATAACAGTACATTAGGGCATTTAGAGGGTTTGATCGCGATATTTATACAGTTAAGTATTCTGTTCTACACGATGGCCAAAATCAATATTATCTAATCACGTATCCACACTTTTTGAAAATCCAACATTAAACCGGATGTCTATCTTTACGGGTCTAAACTTCTAGATAAAGCTGGTTATTGTAAATATACATTATATTTAGGATATTTGCTTTACTGCCAATAGGCCCAACATAAACGATAGTGCAATCAGTAATTTTTTTTTTTTTTTGGTTAGGTGAATGTGTGTATTATAAATTGATAGAGGAATCCGTACTTTGATTGCTTGTATATAATAAAGGTGTGCTATCTCGATTGATTGTCCAATCAAAGTAACTAATTTGAAATTTGTTTGTAACAGGTGGGTGATTAATGATTGGGACTATTTTGACCGCGTGTTCATGACCAGATAATAGAGTCGCAACTGAGATATTGTTAATCCGTTTTCGATGGGTTATCAAGGAAGCTTTAAGTAATCTTCTTCACAATGCGATCTTTTGAAGGTCAGCTCCTCCCTTTTGTTATGCATACTTGTGGAAATGGACATATTTCGATGGAGAATCGAGAGAAATTTACGTATAGGCGACTATCCTTTGTTGATGTTGTTTTCCTGTCATTGTTGTTTGAAGTAAGATGTGAATTTTCGTTTTGCTTGTTTAAACGATTGAATACATATAGAAAGATATATAGACAACTGGGTACAGATTCAACAAAATAAGATAATCCAATCCATTGGAAAAGAACAGGAAATGATTACACATGACGTGACTTGGCTAATGACAACGGTAGTCCACCCACGCATATGACCTAGCGCAAAAAAAGAGAAGAATTAGGGAAACCAATGCACTTTTAAATCCCCTGAAATCATGCATATTGAGGCCCCTCTTTTACTTCAGCACTAATCATCTCCTTCTCCTCTTTTATTGCCATCTCGACGGAGGAATTAAATTCATCTTTGCTCTCGTCATTTCTAATGTAATTTTGAACCTTGTACCGGTGCTTCATGGCAAAGGCAACAAAAACCAGGAAATTGATCGCTCCTAAAATCGCAAGCAACCAGTAGAAGTAATCCAATCTTCCTTTATTGAGATTGCTTCTTAGCCAGCTGTTGTTTGTTACTTTGTCTACGATAGACACCAAGAAACTGCTGACAAAGAATCCCATTGAGATGGCACTTAAGAAAAGTCCCGTGCTCATTGATTTCATTCTTTCTGGTGCCTCTCTAATAAAAAACTCAAGTTGACCGACATAAACAAAACCTTCGCCAGCTCCCACTAAGAAGAACTGAGGCACTAGCCAGAAAGCACTTATCGGAAGATTTTCTTGTGTAGCAACTAGTCGCCTCTGCTTTTCAACTATAGCAGAAGCTATCATCGCAGCCATTGAGAATAATAATCCTAGGCCAACTCTTTGAAGGCTTGTCAGACCATGTGGGGTGTGTGTGAGTTTCCGAGCCAAGGGAACAAAAAGCCTCTCGTTAAGGGAAGTGAAGAGTAGAATGGTAACAAAGAGGAATGCAGAGAAAGATCCAGCAGGGATAACAAAGGATCCTACTTTTGTGTTCATGATTGATGCTTGCTCAACAGTGAAGGTAGTCATTTGAGAATAGACTGTCCAAAATAAGATACAGGTGGACCAGATAGGGATGAGCTTTAGTACCATTTTCACCTCTTCAACTTCTGTCACCGTAGAAACTATCCAGCGGTCAGTTTTGCTTCCTTTTTCAGCATTCTCATCTGGGATAGCTGCCTTGTCAAGACATCTGATAAAGATATATGAGATCGATCATCATATTGTCAGTAGAATGATTTTGCACTTAGATTCAATAACATCTGTAATGAAAAATGTGTAACTGTTTCTTATAGCAGAGTTAAATTCTTATGTACGTACCCCCATCCCCCTCTCCCTCTCTCCCTCTCTCCCTCTCTGAACTTAAGGCTCTTCCCCCAGTAAACATTTTTGCTTGCCTTTTGATCATTTAATTTGCTCGCTGGGATACACTTGGTCAAGTGCAGTAAATGTATATATCAATTTTTGACGTGATCTATATATGATTGAAAAGCAGAAATGCATGTGATATTCAGTTGTTATCCAGTTGTGATTTACCTGAATATCTCTGTATGTGGGACTGTGGCATTATGGAAGTCATTCAATAGACTTGGATGAGAAGGGTATGGATTTGCCCTCTTCTTCCAAGCCAAGAACATTACTCTCCAAATGATAGTTAAAGGACTTCCTTGTGGCTTCTTGAATCGATAAAACGTCGTCCCTGCTAGTAGCACAAGTACTGCAATTACCATTGTCCCTGCCGATATCCCATAACCCCATCCTCTTCCAACATTGTCCTGGATGTACACTAGCACTATCACTGCAAATAAGGACCCAATACTGATGCAAAAGTAGAACCTGTTGAAAAAAAAGATCATGGCCTTCTCTTCCTTCGGATCAGAAATATCAAACTGATCTGACCCAAAACCTGATACGTTGGACTTTATGCCTCCACCACCCAGAGCTATGGTGTATAGCGCAGCATAGAGCATAACAAGTTGCTGGCCACTAGCCTCAATGCACTCATGATGCAGTAATCTGTAGTTGCTGCATGGAGGTGGTCTCATATTTGGGATGGTTGTGGCCAATGTCAAAAGAATCACACCCTATTAATGGTAGAGAATTTGTTACTGAACACTAAAACTAGCCTTTTTAGCTTCTAAGTGATATATAGACTTGGAATGCCTGGAAGAGGAAATTCCCTTTTGGGCTGCTATAATAAAATCTACGAGCAAAACAATGTGAGTTGTGACAACAGTTTTTACTCAAGAAGATAAAGGAGTACAACTATTCGAAACCACATCAGATTTCAGAATTTAATTATGGACAAGGATCCAACTATTAGCACGTGCTGGGCTATACGTTTATTTTCCCATGTAAAAGAAAATTTCCTGCTTTTGCCCAATATAGAGTCATTGGGTTTTCAAGCCTCTAAAGGCTAGTAATATCTCAGGCTTCTGAATCAATCAGTTTGTTCTTTAGCTACTTAGAATTGTGATGCACATTCCACGAGTAAAGAATAAAGAAAATGAATACGATGATTATGAAGACAATGCTCTTTAATCCAAGCATAAGTATGGTTTACAATTACTGTAACTCACCAAAGCAGTTATGGATGCAGAGATTGAAACGGTTAGATAACGGCCAAGTTTAGCGTCAGCTAGGAAACCACCAAGTAGACCGAGAAGATTAAGAGTCCCCATGAAGTTTGTCACTATTGTTGCAGATTTTGCAGATGAAATATGCAGATCTCCGACTAAGTATGTCACTAAGTTCATCGAGATGCCCATGACACAAATTCTTTCTGAAAGTTCCACACCTGATTCACCATACTGACAACGTTATCCTTCCAATATTTTTGGGGGTCTATAGCAACAGCATTGACATGCTAACAATGAAAAATGTACAGACGTTCATATCGACTAGGTATGTTACTGAGAACAATAATGGCTTTAGTGAAGTACCTAAAATTAAACCTGCAGCCAGCCATCCTCCAGTTTTAGTCTTATCCACAGGATTTCCTCGAAAATCCACTACAGATCCGTCGTCTGCATGCCCCTTTTCACCATGGCTTGTGACCAAAACCTTTTTTATTTTTTTTTTCATAGAAGGGATGAGAAATAAAATGAAAAAGTGACTTTACATTAAGATATGGTTTAAAAGACTTTCACCAACATACAATGACAAGGAAAACTAAAAACATGACAGCAACTTACCATGCTGGAGATGGGGAAAAAGTGAAGAGATGGAAGAGGATACTTTCAGTGGTTGTATTACTTATCTTTACTTCTAGTTGCTAATGAGGGGCAGAGGGAAACTTTTATAATAGGATTTAAAACTAGGATGAAGATTATTGAAGACTCGGTTCTTCTCTATGTTTGGCTCAGCTAGTTATATGCGAGTTGTAAGTTGATAAATGAAAGGAAGTTTGTGTGCAAGTGAGTGATTTGGAATCTATCATGTGGTCTGTGTAATTTCAGCCTAAGATGTTCTCTGCCATTGGAAAGTGACACTTCCTTCAATCCAAAAATAGTTGCCGTCTTCTTTTCATTTAGGACACGAGGAATAGAGTGATCCCTTGAGGTGCTGAGTCATTCGTCGGTCTTAGCTCAATGTGTGATGGTCTTGTTCGTTATAATCAATACCCAGTAGATAACTCTGTACTTTCTATCTGAACCTTATATACCATACTGCCTTGACTGACGGATTCTATCTTATATACAGGCTCACCCATCTTTGTTTACATGTTTTGGCATTCAAGAATTTTTGTATATAAGACAGTGTAGAGAATGATTAGAGAGACTGAAAACTGACAATAAATATTCGTGGCTTATTTATGTCAGTTAAATGTCACTAAGGACTTCATATTTTTGGATTTTAGGGTAGAATAATTCTTTCTTCAATACTGGATTTTGGACATGGACAATATTTGTTATGCTTCTAGTTGATACATATCTCCCGAAAGATATGCTCCTTTTACATTAGACAAGCTTGATCGCAAGAAATGTTAGAACGATTTGCCTCCGTATTTCATTAATATGTAACTTTATTAGAGAGTGAAATTTTGTGTATAAAAGCACTGGGATTTTTTCAGAGGTTGCTTACATGAAGCTAATGACTTACGTTTAACTTTAGACGAACTCAATCTTATGCATGTGAAATTGTTTGAACCTTTTCCTGTGGAGATGCTAAAACCACATAAACCTAGGATATGTCATAATTATAATTGCCTTTCTAGGGGCAGTGATAAATTCCACAAGGCTAGTTAGGGTTATAAATGAGTTGAGTGAAGTCAAAACAATACATTATTAGGCTTGTAGTCAATTGAATTCAAAATTTTGAGTTTGAACTTAACTTAAAGTTACAGAGACAAATACAAACTTGAGTTTAACTTAATTAACCTCATCTGAAATCATGCATATATACATTTAAATAAATATTTATATTGTTGATTGTGTGGAGACCAACTAAGATGTATGGAGTTGGATGGGCTTAAGCTTTACCTCTTGCTTCTTGATACCTAAAAAAAGCATCCTATGGACAAGACCATGGAGCCCTTTGACACTCAAGTAGGCTACAAGGACTAAGAAAAAGGAGGGGCAAGCACTGAAGACCAAGAGGATTATGCTTGCTTGGTGGTGTGTATATTGCTAGCTCAACTTCTATTCTCTAAGGAAAGGGAAAAGAAGTCTTAGGGAGTGAGTGAGAGAGAGAGGTCTCTTAAAGCTAAGTCTAGATCCTCTTACTTGCTAGCGCCTAGCGCTTTTTATGTGATTTACTTTGACACGTGGCAATTAAAGATTCGCTCATACTAGCTGTTGGCAAACAGTACACTCTACAATAAATGATAAAGCTTTTTTGCGGGTGGCATGTTGTGGCCAACCAAGCCACAAAATCTGTAGATGTTAAATGTATTGAGAGCACTAACCATACTATAGATGTCAAATGCACATTAATGAGTTATAATAGGTTGTAGACACTAAAGAAAAAGCTGGGCTAAGATGCCAAGTAAGAGGTTAGCCGATGCTCAACGGGATGAGTTGAGCCCTCAGCTTACCTTAGACGATTAGTGAGCATCTACTTGGTGCTCAAGGGCTAGTCTTCCTTAAATAGTTGTTATTTGGCTTGCCAGAAAAAGTCATGATGTGGAGGACTTGGCTTGCCTTCTTCGTTGGTACAAGCCTGTGGACTCACAAGAGGGTCATAGCATGACATATGAGCTTACCTCCTTATGATACGTTTCACTTGTTCAGCCTTGTTGCAGGGTGAGAATCAAACATCAACACTTGTCCCCCTATTCTCATTAGCGCTCGAGGTGCAAGGAGAGTAATCCAAGCAATGTAAATGAACTAAGGCCTATCCCCCAACTAAGGGATTAGTTCTGTTGCTTAAGTTGTAGTGGACTAATTTCCAATACATTAGGTTACTGCTTCATTAACATAACCATTGTACTACTCGATATGTCATGATGACCATTCTTAAGAAATATAGCATGCATTGATGGTCTGTGAAAAACAGCCGTGCACGTAAACAGAGGCGTGGGTGTTTATTTTTCCCTTTACCTTACTCACTTAAGGGAAACCTTGCCAAAATCTTAACTCACAAGCTAACCATTCTTTGTTGTCTGTCTTTCATTTCTATTGATCGCTTGCGATTGCTAGTCAAAGCACAACCGATAGTTAGGGTGAGTCCTCTCATCCTTTTACTTTGAGGGAGGTGGACGAAGGTTATGAAAGCTCATCTCAAATAGGGGGTGATAGCCTTATTCCCCCCAAAACAACAATAGCGTTTGCGGCGGTGACAAGACAAGAAGACTAGGTAATACTTTCTTGTGAGGAGGCGATAAAGGCCGTATGAGGATGTCCCCATAATAGGTACCTATCGAATGGTGAGGAGGGTAAAGTTAGCTAATTGTTATGGACGACGTACACAAACGAGCATGCCTGTGCTCACATTTCGTATGCAGCAAGTGAGGAGAAACTGAGGTTAGTTCATTGGGTGGTAGAAGTGATGTTTGGACAGCAAATGGAGGAGCCTCAGGATGGGCAGCATGCATATGATATAGAGGATACTTAATCGTTTTGCATTTACATGAAGTCGTTTAAGCTTGACCTGTAGCTTTCTTTTTCAGAATTCTTACTTGAGTGCTTCTAATATTATAAGGTCGCATCAGGTAATCTGAATGCAAATGCATGGATTTGATTGCTTACTTTCGAGGTGCAATGCATTTAGGAGGTGCAATGATTGATTGTGCAACTTTTCAAGCATTTTTCCTTGTGAAGAGGTTGGCCGACATGTGGGTTTATGTCACTACTCAAGGAACAAGGATGAATATTATAGATAAGCTTCTAAATAAGTTAGAAAGAGTTCTTTTACTATATTTATCCTTTTGAGCCTTTCAATTTTCCAACGGAGTAGAGATGGCCCATTAGGGGCAAAAAGTTGAAAGCCTTAAGAGACGGGGACTTAATGACTAGCATTGAGCTCTTTAATTTGGCAGGTTGGAAGAAGCTGAAACCTTTGTTTATATGTGAGAAGTTTAAAAGCAGAGCACTGTTGTTCATAATGGAGACAAGTACTTATTGTAGTCGGTAAAGGAGGGGAGGTTGGTTGTCTACCACACCATATTGCCTTATCGTTGGGGTGGGGGATATCAAGCTACTCGTTCTCAGCATAGTAAGTTCTTTATCTTTCTTTTAGTCTGTTTATCTAAGTTGTTTGCTTTTTCTTTTGTAGATTTTGAGTCGACGTCGAAAAAGCTAAAGGCGAAGTTATTGGTTATGTAGAATAGGATGCTTAAGAGTGCTACAAAGCTCGAGAAGAGAAGGCGACCCAAATAGGAAGGTGAGGAGGGGAGTTCACATTGCCCTTCAAAAAAGTCCAAGAAGAAAGGGGAAGGTAGCAGACCCTTCTTGAAATCGTACAGTAAGGTGCTGGTAATATGTCGATGGGAGTGCCTTTAGGTACATCAATGGTGAGCCTGGGAGTAGCTAATGGGGGTTTAGTTTCAAAGGTTCCAATTGAGGCTCTTATAGCTATAAGTGCTCGAATGGAGGTAGATTAAGTAAACTCGGAGCAAATCCCTAAAGATGTCGTTGTAGTTACCATCAAGATTCCTAATGACCATTATGTCCAACCTTTAGTTCATTAAGGTAGGTGAGCAGCTCGATCACAGCTTGTGGATCAGCCTGCTTAAAGGTTCGAACAGCTACAAGCATGTTTTAGGCAACTTATTACGAGTCGAAACAAACTGGAGGCCTTAATAGTAATGCTAAGGGGGTGCAATAAGGTAAGCTACTCATGCACTTCAGTTGAATTACTTTCTTTTAACTAAATTATTAACTACATATTATGTTTAGGGCTATATAACTTGCTAGACTTCATTTTGGCATACAAATGCAACAACTTAGCTGCTACATTTGGTGATCTAGAGCGCTGGCATAGGGATCTCTTCAGCCAGGTGGATTAGTTAAAGGACTAGTTATAGAAGAGTGAAGACTCTAGCAAAGTAGCGGAAGGTAGAATGGCTGCCAAGTTGACAGATAAAGACGAGCAACTTGAGAAGGTGCGAGCCGACTTCAATAGGACGGAGGCTAAGCTCTTAATAGGCGAGGGGCTGTTAGTTGAGGTCTAACATGATATTTTCATCGAGAATTTAGAGGAACCCTTGATTGAAAAAGTCGCCACCAAGGCTGGTTATGCAATGGTAGAAGAGATGAGGAAACAAGTTTGGTAGAATATGCTTGATGCAAACTTATCCTTCATGCATTAGCTTAATGACCTTGAGGTCCTTACTGGAAGTAGGTTGGGTGGTAGGACTTTTAGCATTAGCTTGAATGCGAGCATTGGGGCTTGAGATGGTGATTGGGGGTTCAGGTAAGAGTTGAAGCGGCAATAAGAACAACAACAACAATAGCAAGTTAAGGATGCTTAGGAGCATCTTTGGATTTTTTGTTAATTTTTTGTAGTCAACGCGGGCAATATGTGTGCTTTTAAACTTGTATTTTTCTTTCTACCGAGGGTCAAGGTATTGACCACCCTTTATTTAATGGCTTAAATCTTGAATAAATGGAGTTTCATTTATGGTCTTTGATCTTTGTACTTTGGTTACTACTTCTCTCTTTTATATTGTGTTTGTGTACTAAAACTCCATCTGTTTTTTTTTTTTTTGTTTAAGTCTTTTCTATCAGGGAGGATGTTTGTCAAGCAAGGTTTCACATCATGTTGCCTTGTGAGATTAGTCAAACCTTGTATCCTTGAGTAGGCAGTCTGTGCTTGCTAACTGATTGCTCCGTATAGACCTAATCATTTTCCTATGTGTCGTTGCCTCACACTTATCCTTGATTTTTGTCTAAGTGTTCTCATCTTGCAATAATATTACTTATAGGTTGACCCCCCTTTTCACTCGAGCAGATCATGACTCATAGGGTTCTCGTGGGGGCTTAGCGTCAAGAGGCAACAAGCCTATGAGAACGTATCTTGTGATTATGTCATAGGCTCTCTTTGGTAGAGGAATTTTGGCAAGGTGAGTCTCTTATTGACATATGCTACACATTTCTCAGAGTTCATTTTGGGTATTATGTGCTTGTGGCAGGTCAAATGCCTTGGGCAAGGCACATTTTCAAAAGATATTTAATGCTCGTATGGCTCATCATTAATTCCATAGGTATCGCTTCAGTTCCTAATGCTTTGAGATTGTGCAATGATCAACATGTGTATGGCTGAGGAAGTCTCATAGCCTCTATATAAAGCGTACATAAATCCTTACCTTGCTACACTAATCACCAAAAAAACTTTAGTGAGGTATAC
This sequence comes from Lumnitzera racemosa, assembly GCA_024138005.1. Classification (NCBI taxonomy): domain Eukaryota; kingdom Viridiplantae; phylum Streptophyta; class Magnoliopsida; order Myrtales; family Combretaceae; genus Lumnitzera; species Lumnitzera racemosa. Next base: position 99,950,349 of record JAMXBC010000004.1, read on the forward strand.
TTGAGAGCAAACAAAAGTGTAGCTGAAGCAATCATGTTAAGGGATGGAGTGCTTGAGTTAGGGAGATGGTTGCCTTCAACCTCTTCTATCATGCTGTAATTGTGAGGTGTAGACAGTTGCTCAGCAATGGTTGTTGGATCCTAGATTATAACTGGGAAGCATATGTGGCCTTTAGGTCCTCCCCTCTTTCTGTCCTAGTAATGTCAAGCAGAAGAAGGGGATTTGGGTGTGACTCACCGCTTGTCTGTTGTGGCTTCATCGCGAGGTCACTCATCTGTACGGGGTGCTAGGCGGTCTTTTAGGTACACTATCCTAAATGACCCTAACCAAATAGTGGCGGCTGCGGTGACTATGGTGGCAAAAGGGGTCTTTTTTCCACCTTGACATAAGGACTGAGAGGCTCATGGGAATCCTCTGCTTCACAAGTCCTCTAGTCTACTTTAGGTAAAGGATCGACCTTACTTCATTGCCAATAGTGCTTAGACAGCTTAACACTCCAGGTGGAGTATCTAGATCAACTGTCTTCATTGTTGCTTTTGGGGAAGAGAGGCTTTGTTGGGTAGAGTAGGGACCTTCACTTGGAGGTTGAGTGTTACCGAGAGCTCTGCGGTTAGGGGCTCGGCCATGTGGGACTTTGAGGACGTAGTTATAACGTAAGAGCTAGCCAGGCCAAAGTTGAGATGAGTCTTTCTTAAGAATAGCAATTTAATTGAAGTGAATAGCTGTAGTGTAGGAGACAATCGTATACTTTTGTATCATTAATTTTCTTCTTTGATGTAATCGAGCTCGGTATGCCGACTTGTTAAATTTTGTATTCCGTTTGATAGTGAGATAAAAAGTCACTTCTTGTTAACTAATTTGCTTCCCTTCAATTTGTGTCTTATAACTACTATGATAGTGTTTTTGCTTAGAAGAACATTTGAGGTTTAGAGATTGATTCGTGTTTGAGGGACATAAGGTAGGTCAGTGCCCAAGTAGAGTGCCTGCATTACTAGTGTAGGAACTAACTTAGAAAGAACTTAGGAATTGTTAGGGGCTTGATATAAATCGACATTGAAAGGTGGTGCTCGTGTTGTCAGTGTAAAGACTGACTTAAGCTAGGCTTGGGGATGAAAATCAACTTAAGGCTTGGGGGATGATGTAAATCGATGCCCAGGATAAGCGTCCGCATTGTCAGTGTAAGGACCGACTTAGGCAAAGCTTAGGGATGAAATCGACCCAAGGTTGGGGGCTCAATGTAAATCGATGCCTAAGATAGGTGTTTGTGTCGTCAATGTAAGGACTAGCTTAGGTTAAGCTTAGGGATAAAAATCAACCCAAGGTTGGGGGCTCGATGTAAATCGATGCCCAAGGTAGGTGCCTATTTGTCAGTATAAGGACTAACTTGAGCAAAGCATGGGAATGAAAACTAACCCAAGGTTAGAGGCTTGAGAGAGGAAGCGAAGCAAATGCTAGGAACTTCATTAATTTATTATATTCGACTGTGATTACAAATGCTTTTGAAACTTGTCGCTGTACTCAAGGGAAGTAAAGTCTTAGATTTTAGGCATTCCATGCACTAGGGATTAGTATCTTACATCATCAATCACTCACACAAGATCCTCCCAATTAAGGGTAAGCTTGCCTTGCCTTTCCTTAGAGCTGGTAGCCTCTAGCTTTCTATATACTAAGTTACTAGGTTAGAAAACCTTGTATCGGACACTATGATTGTAATATTGGGTGACTTGTTACTGATGGGTAGCTGGGTTGTAATGGTTGCAACAACTAATGCTTTTGCTCACTTGGTGAAGTAATCTACTACTACCAAGATGAACTGTCGGCTCGCCGAGGCTTTTCGGAAAGGGATGAAGATGTATAATCCCTATTGTACGAATGGCCATGGGCCAGTCAAGGAGTGTAACTCCGAACTAAGGGCTTGAGTAATTGGTGAATGCTTTTGGCAGGAATAGCACCTTTGGACCATGACCTTAGCGTTTAACTTCATCACAGGCCAATGATAACTTAGCTTAAGTGCTCAAAGGCATAGTACTTGCAATTGGATATAATTATTGCAAATTCCTACATTGAGTTCTTTGAGGACTAGATTACCTTCTTTCGTTTAGAGGCATTTGAGGAGCACAGTATTATGTCCTCATCTGTAGAGTACATCATTGATCAGTATATAGTTGGCTGCAGCATAGGCTAGCTTCTTCGCCTTAGCTCGCTCTTCGGGTAGCATCCCAATTTTAAGGTATTGTACAAAGGAGTCTATCTAGGAGGGCTTAGAGCTATGTCTATCGTTTTAACAACCTATTGTTGTTGTACCTCTGTACTTCTTTCGAGGTGTTCTTATATGAAGAGTGGCTTATCGTAATTATGTGATATAGGATCTTTGGCAATCTTCAAGCTAATGATTAGTGCCTCGTATTTGACTTCATTATTACTCATTGGGAAACCAAACCTCAGAGCATAGAGGATCTTTGTTCCTTATGGGCCTTGTAGTACAATACCAACCTTACTCCCCCTTTAGTAGAGGAACTGTTGACGTAGAGTGTTGATAACTCTTATTTTAAATATATTTCGCATGGTGATTTTATAGTATTTCCCTTATATCTCTGTTTTTTTTAAATAAATTGATGCTTTATTGAGTAAAATTTTGATTTCAAGGTTTGAACGCATTCTCAAATTGAAAACGAAGAAAATGAATCAAGTTTAACTCAATTTGGAGTTCAAATGAATGAGTTATGAAGTTTTGAAGCTACATAAATAATAAGCGAAAGTGGTAATTTTTGGTCAGAAACTTACACAATTTGGGACACAACTGTGTCCTTAAGTTGTGTCCATGTAGGATGATTTTTGTACCAAGGTTAGTAAGTTACACAACCTGGGGACACAACTATATCTCAGGCTGTGTCTGGTGATGGAAAAAGAAACTTCATAATACATTATATAAGGACTTGTGAGGCTTTCGCACATAACTTTTGACATAAAAAAGAGAAGAGACTTAAAGCGAAGAAGGAGAAAAAGGTGGAAGCAATACCTAACTTCAAGATTGAAGAAGATTTCTTATCAACAAAAGGGGTTTTTCATGTTTTATTTCTTGATTTTATTGCAATTCGTTTTTAATTTCATCATGATAGCTTAAGATTATAGTATTTTGGATTATGGAACTTAGGATTTCATGTGACTATTAGATTTATTGATAATTTTCAATAAAGTTTCTATCCTTCTTGATTCAATTATATGTTTTAATTGTTAATCAATATTTCTAGGATATCAATCTATGATATTATGCATGATGATTGAAAAAACACGTAAATAATGGGATCTTGACATAATTGGAAAGAATTGCACGTGTACTTAGAGATAAGATACATGATTCTTCCGGAAAGTTGTTCTTTTGTATGGGAATTCATTATACATTAATACAATTTTAAATTATATTACTAAGTGAAGAGATTCTAGTAAATAATTTAGGATTGAGTTTAATATGCTTGAGACAGGTGTTAACTTTAGTTGTGAATCCCTCCAGTAAAAAATAATAGAGATGGAATTGGATATATTTTTAGCGGTCATATGTTAAATACTAAAGAAAACAATTTCTAAATAAGTTATTTGCCTTCTTGAAGTCGTTCTTAATTTTATGGCTTCCTAAATGGCTTAGTTAAGTCCCATAATTAGATTAGTTTGTTAATTTTAGTATTTTTAATTCATCAAACCCATCACAATTTTCCGGTTAGATAATAGAGCTAAGTTTAGTATTAGTACTCAAGGTCACTAAAGGATTGACTTAGACTTACATTCACTATATTAAAACTGATAGGTACACTTGCCTTGTATCAAGTGTCCAGACGAGTATGGTGAGCTCTAGTTAAGGCTTACCCACTCCAATATATTATGCTATGAAGTCTGTGAGAACCTATGCTTTGATTGCTTATCTCAGGCGAAATCAAACTCCATGAGCACTAAGCTTAAGGGAGTACTTCATCATTTAGCCTAAAGTGTCAAGCCTAAAGTGTCAAGCCTTTGTAGAGCAGTTCTGAGTAGTACATTCGTCAGTATGATGACTTGATACAACTAAAAGTAAGGGTTGAGCTTATGAGCAGTGATGGTTACCACGAGGGAAAAATTTTCCATCTTGGTATATGGAAGTTAAAGCCCTTGGAGGATATGGCTAACATGGTAGACTAGTCGATAGTCATGACCATTAGCTCAGGTGAGTATTGAGGATAATGCTTTGTTGTTGACTACAAGTTATAAGAAGAAGTCCTCTCTGGGAATGGGCTTGGGGAGTATAGGTAGGGTTGCTAGGAACTTCTTCAACTTCTAGAAGACTTATTGGCATGTTGGTGTCCATTTGAACTTAGTGAGGTGCTTAAGTAGATTGAAAAATTCTATACACTTATTCGCTCTTCGAGAGACAAAACAGTTAAGGTTAACTATCATTCCTGTCAATCACTAGATTTCTTTGACCTTGGTTAGTGCTTACATGTCTTAGACTACTTTGATCTTATTAGGGTTAGTCTCTGTCCGTCGTTTTGTGACCATGAACCAAGAAACATTCTTGAAGCAACCCCAAAACACACTTTCGAAGGTTAAGTTTCACTTGGAATCGTTGAAGAGTTTAGAAGATTTCTTATAGGTCGCTGGTATGACCTCTTTTGGTTTTGCTTTTGGCGATCATATCATCGATGTAAACTTCAATGTTTCTATTTGTAGCTTGAAGATGTAGGTCACTATCCTTTGATATGTGGCTCCGACATTTTTTAAGTCAAAAGGCATCACTTTGTAGACTTCGTCTTTGGGAGCCATCCGGATTTGGTTGTATTTAGAGTAGACATTCATGAAATTGAAAAGTGTATGACTTGGTGTCGAGTCGACAAGCTTGTCTATGCATGGTAGGGGGAAGCAGTCCTTTAGGCATGCCTTATTAAGATTGGTATAATCGATGTACACACGCCATTTTCCATTTGCTTTCCTGACAAGCACCATGTTGGTGAGCCAAGTAAGATACTTTTCAGACTAGATGAAGCCTGTACTGAGTAGGTTCTATACTTCCTCTTTGATTGCAACCTGTCATTCAAGTGTAACATGTTGCTTCTTATACTTGACAGGTCAGAAGGTAGGATTGAGATTAAGGTGGTGAGTTACCTCGAGTATGCGGATAATCTCTTGCACATCTTTTAAGGTAAATGTAAAGATGTTTGAGTCTTACTTAAGGAACTCAGTTAGTTAGAATTTTTTGTTGTCTAGCAATTCGGCCTCTATTTTGGTTATCATTCTAATGGCATCAAAAATCTAAACTTCGAGGGTTTTTACCTATAGGCTTGCAACATAGTGCTAAAATAGGGAGGATGGAGTTTGGGGTATGGACTCAACGTTCATGACATTATTTCTAGATTGTACTTTAAGGTAGAGCGTCCAACTCAAAGCCTAATCTCCTCTAGCCTTGCCAACTCTAATATAGGTCATGAATTTTGCTTTAAGGTACTTTTAGTTGATAAGCATGTCAAACTTTGTAATGCTTGGTCCATCGAAGATGGCACTGTATAGTGACCATATGTCAACAATGACAAAGTCTATTGATTAGGTAGCTATGTGTTCACCATCACTTAGTCAAACAAGCAGGGTGATGATCCCCTTTGCAGGTATTAGTTTACCGTCTCTAAACCTTGTGAGACTGTATTTATACAACTGAAGAGGCTCGCCAAGCTATTCTTTCATTTGCTCGAAGGCATTATAAAAGAGTATATCTATTGAACTCCTACTGTCAACGAACATCTTTGGGACATCAAAAAACCCAATTTTAGCATTTATAACAACTGCATCGTTTTAGGATAGGTTGATTCCCTACTTATCTTCATTGGTAAAGGTTGTTGCTATGTTAGTCTTCAATTTCTTATTTTTGACAATATGTACCTCATGTTTTAGTATAAGGGTGGTGTTGCCTGAAAGGAGGCTGGGTCCACCAAATATGGTGTTGACCTGACCGCATCATCCCCTTTGGTTCTGTTCATCCATGAAGGGGGATTAGCTTGTTGATGATGGGGTTATTGTTGGTTATCTATCCAGCGATGCTGGGTAGGTTGCTGGATTCAATTTTTCTCATTTGCAACGAAATGATCGATTTAGCCTTATGAACAAGGCCTTTAACTACATTCTTGAGTTGGTGGCATTCGTCGGTATTGTATCCATGTGCTTAGTGGTAATTATAGTATTTCCCTAAGTTTGCTACCTCTAGCATCTTGCGAATGCTAGGCAATGTCAAGAGTTGCTCTTAGACCCCATACATGATTTCTCTTATTTGTCAAGTTAAGGGTATATATGAGGTATAGCCATGGAAGTTGTTCCTTTGCTTTTCACCCTTTTCTCGTGAAGCGGGTTATGGTCTAGGATTGCGAGGTCCTAAACAGTCTTTTGCTAAGATGCAAGTGTTATTTTCCACTTCGAAATGAGCCTTGATAGTGTCCTCTTAGGCTATGTATTTCTTGGCGACCTTCATAAATTCATCTAAGGATTTAAGCTTATCTAATGACACTGCGTGGAAGAGCCTTCCGTTTGGATCTATGCCTGTTAAGAATGTCTGTAGGTCTGTTCTTATGTCTAGCTTGAAAACTTGCAGCTTCACTCGGTTGAAGCATTCAAGATATGCTTGCAAGGTTTCATTGGGGCGTTGCTTAATAATATAGAGGATGGAAGTATCTCGTCAGGGAACTCAAGATCTGAGGAAGTGTTGTTGGAACTTGCTTCTTAGGTTGTCAAATGAAGTGATGGAGGCATCCGGTAGGGTGTTAAACTAGAGCAAGGCGACTTTCGTTAGCATACTAAGGAAGGCCTTGCACATGATAGCATCTGAAAAGTTATAAAGGCTCAACATCATTTGAAAGTGGACAAAGTGGTCATCTAGATTAGTAGTTCCATCGTAAGTGTTGAGATGTGGTAGTCTCACACTTGTAGAGAGCATTTCCTCAAGGATTGAGGAGATGAAAGGGCTCTTTGTCAGTGTAGAGCGCGATGCTCGCAAGGACAACGCAATCCTCGTTTAATCCCTAATAAGGATCAAGGACTGATCATGCGCTCCCGAGCTCGAGGGCTTTCTTAGGTGTTTCGTCTATCTGTCCAAGGTGAGTTAAGCACCGAAGAGCAGTACTTACCCCCAATTTGATTTGTTGAGCTACTTTGCTCTCTATACAATCCAAGATGTTGCCGAGATAATCAGCCAACATATCGAATCGAACCCTTTGCTATACGCTAGTCCAAGAGCCAAGCCTGAATATAGTCATCCCCACAATACCGAGGTTGAGCTGACACTTGTCAGGAGCTGACCTTCTAAGGCTAACCGAAACACAAGTCAACCCCAAACTAACCCATGTCCACCCTTGACAGTCAAAGTGCTGAACTTTCGAATAGAGCTAATTGAAGTGCTTATCCTAGCTCAGTTCACAATGTTATTAGGATAGCAGAATGAGTACAACGTGCATGCGCTGTCTTTTTTGACATCAAACGCGTGCTTGTTGTCCTTTCTAACATCCGTACTATTCTTTCTAATAGTGAACATTCTTTTTGCTCGAATCACATGCTTCCCCTGTAAATTATTCTCCTTTTTCTTAGTAAGTAGAGATCCATTTATATAATTTTCTATAACTTAGAACTTACTTTAACTGGGTACTGTAAATACTCACATAATGTAATAGCTATATGGAAATATACAGAGAATACACTGAACTTTTACTCTCTCGAGCTAAGTATCTTTCTTAGTCTTAAGCTACTCTTATCTAGCCCATTTGAGCATGGATTAGTGGTGAGTGACCTCCAGCAATATTTGTGTGTCATATCAAGTGTGCCATATCAAGTGTGACCTGAGCTCGTATGAGGCATTGTTGAGTCATATTTTTTGTTAGTGTACAGGAACCCCTACTCATCCTTTAACTACCATTTACTTTTCGAGCCATCTCATGGCTTAACCCACCCTATTAGTTACGTGTGATATTAGCTCCATGTATTCATCTACAACAGCCCGTACCATCTCGGTATTAAAGGATGGCTATGTTCTAAGCCAGATTCTGTTTCTGTGTTCTTGGAGTGGTTTGTTACTGCTCTCATGTAATAACGGCTTTATCGTTAACCCTGGAGTGTAGTAGTTGAGAATTGTTCTATGCTTTGTTTTCCTTTGTTTTCAATACACAAAAAATAGTATAGTTGATTGTTCGTTTGTTATGTAATTGTCGTGTGAAGAACCCATTAATGTTAGACTTAAGTGTTCAAGGAATTTTAGGAAACCAAGAAAGTGGTACTCGACATGGCCAAGAACAGGAAAGAAGCTTTGCATCTCAATCAATGGGTGACTACTTAGATAGGCTTACTAACTTGGTGGCTAGTTTGGTGGCTATTATCCAAGAAGACAGACAGCAAGCAAGAAATAGCCCTACTAGGAAACGTAAACAATAAGGGCAAGGCAATGGATAGTTTGGCTAAGTTAATGCCCCAACTCGACTACCCCAAGCTGGAGGAGTTGGTAGGGATTTTAGATGAAGGCTAGCGCTTAAAGAGATTGAGGAAGAAGCAAAAGGAGACAATAAGGTAAAGGAGTACTACGAGCCTGAGAAAAGAAATGTACGAACCCCTAGAGTTGAAGGACTAAGAATCCGTATTTCGAGTTTTTTTTGAAGTAGTGATACTAAGGACTACCTAGATTAGGTAGATAAGATTGAAAAATAGTTTGAATGTTAGCCAACCAGGCAATAATCAAACTGTTCTGAGCATACCTATGTGAATAGAACCAAGAAAGGTTGTTGAGACCTAACCTGTTTTAGCTACTCGAGCAGAGGAGAAGGAATCTTCGAGGAAGTTCGAGAAAGGCTAAAGTTTAGAGAGAAAGACAAGCGAGATCAAGTGTTTCAAAGGCTAAGGATTTGGACACATGGCCACTTAGTATTTGAATAGGTGAACAATGGTGATCCAAGGTGAAGTACTGACTATTGAGGTCAACAGTATTAATGAAGAAGTTGAGGAGTTAAAAGAGGACAAATAGACTGGATTATCCGAAGAGGAAGTTATCTACGAAGAGGAAGGAAACTTTTTGTTGACCACTTTAGTATTAAGAAGGACGATGAGCATCAAACTCATACTCAAAGACGAACAAAGGGAAAATCTCTTTCATATCGAGTGCAAGGTGAATGAGTTGCTGTATACCTTAATAGTCGATAGTGGAAGCTGCACTAATGCAACCTCTGCATTTATGGTCTAGCAATTGAAATTGACAACTGTGCCCTACTTAAAACCTTACGAGCTTCATTAGCTTAATGATAAGAGAGCCCTATAAGTGAACAAACAGGTGTCCATACCGATTTGCATTAGCAAATATCGAGACGAAGTACTTTGTAATGTACTACCCATGAGTGTATCGTACATTCTACTTGGACGGTCATGGATATTTGATTGAGTAGTTATATATGATGGCAAGAGGAATACATGTTTTGTAGAACATGAAGGAAAAAGGATGAAATCGAGTCCCATGATCGCCGAGTAGATAAAGGTCATGCAGTCACAACTTAGCTTGACCATGAAGAAAGAGGCTTTGGTATTGACCTGAGCCGAACTGAAAAGAGAAATGGAGCTAAAAGGATTGACCTATCTGCTTGTCCAAAGACTTTTGGAGATGAGACCCAAAGAAGAGGAGATGCTAAGCAAAGTAAAAACCTTACTAAAGGAATTAACCAATCTGTTTTTGGAGGAGCCACTGAATGGTCTACACCCAAACTGAGGCATCGAGCATGCGATCGACCTACAACCAAGAGCCACGCTACCAAATAAGCCTGTCTATAGGTTAAATCTTAAATAGGCCACCGAATTGCAATGGCAAATAGATGAGCTACTAAAGAAGGGATATGTACGCGAGTCCCTAAGCCCCTCTGCTATGCCGGCCTTATTAGTGTCAAAGAATGATGGTTCTTAGAGGATGTGTGTAGATAGTTAAGTAATCAATCGAATCACCATCAAGTATAGATATCCCATATCCAGGCTTGACGATATACTAAATGAATTAAGTGGAGCAAGCTTGTTCTCCAAAATTGACCTTAAAGTTAGGTACCATCATATTGGAATGCGCAAATGTGATGAGTGGAAGACCGCATTCAAGACATTAAATGGTTTATATAAATGACATGTAATGCCATTTAGATTGTCTAATGTGTTAAGCACATTCATGCGCTTTATGAATCATATGCTCCGAAAATTATTGGTAAGGTTTGTTGTAATTTATTTTAATGACGTTCTAGTGTACAATCCTAACCTGGAGACTCAGCAAGAGCATCTTCAACAAGTGTTTACACAACTCTGAGCTAAACAGCTCTACACCAATTTAAAGAAGTGTGACTTTTGTCGTTCCGAGGTGATCTTCTTAGGTTTTGTTTTGAGCAAAGGTAGCATCTGAGTCGATGATGAGAAGGTAAGAGCGATCATAAAATGGATTAAACTAACCTGTTTTGCGGATGTGAAAAGTTTCTACAGCCTAACATCGTTCTATTGCCAATTCATAAAGGATTTCAGTACGATTGTAGCCTCACTTACCGAACTGTCGAAAAAGAATATTGAATTCAGATGGAGAGAGAGAACAGGAGAAGTTTGAGGAAGTGAAAGAGAGGCTAACTACAGCCCTAATCTTATGGTATTTGAGGTAGAGTATGATGCATCCAGACTAGGCGGCGCTATGCTGATGTAGGAAGGCTGACCTTGCTTACTTCAGTGAGAAACTTCGAGGAGTCACACTCAACTATTCTTTTTATGACAAGGAATTCTACTCCTTAATTCGAGCCCTAATAATATGACAACACTATCTGCTGCTTAAGGAATTTGTGATCTACACTAATCATGAATCCCTGAGATACGAGGCAAGCCAAATTGATCGAGTTCATTGAGGGTTTTTCTTATGTCGTAAAATACAAGAATGGAAGAAACAATGTAGTGGTTGACGCCCTATCAAAACGACATACCCTCCTGACTGAGCTATAAACAAAGCTACTTGGTTTTTCAACCATAAAGAATCTGTACGTTGAGAATCCGTACGTTGAGAATCCACATTTTGGTATAATTTATGCCTAATGTAAGGAAGGACAGACACTGGATAACTATCATAAGAAGGACAGATATTTATTTAAGAAGAGGAGGCTATGTATCTCGGTCTATTCCGCGAGAGAACTGCTAGTGTAGGAGGCGCTTGGAGGGGGATTAACAAGACACTTTGGCCAGCGCCAAACTTATGAGGTACTATCCTCCAAATTGTTTTACCCAAGGATGAAGAGAGAGGTCTAATCCATATTGGAAAAATGTACAACCTACCGAAAGGTGAAGAGTTGAGCCAAGCAAGGACACAACCAACCCTTGTCGATCCCAACCAAGTCGTAGTTTGAGTTGAGTATAGACTTCATGTTAAGATTACCGAGAACATCCCAAGGGAAGGGTTCTATCATGGTAGTTGTGGATCGATTTAGCAAGATGGCGCATTTCGTGTCGTATTCTGAAACTAACGACGCTTCGGCTATTTGTTTTCTTTTCTTACAAGAAGTAATTAAGCTACACAAAATTCCCGAAACCATTTTTTCAGACCAAAACCTAAAGTTCATGAGCTACTTCTAAAGGACGTTGTGGAGGCAAATGGGAACAAAGTTGTTATACAATACGTCCTGCCACTTAGAGACCAATAGACAAACTTAAGTTGTCAACATAACCATGGGAACTTTGCTACAAGTTATTAGGTGAAACATAGCCGACCAAGATCTATGCTTGCCAATTATTGAGTTCACATACATCAAGACCGCATATAATGCAACAAACATGTCTCCATTCAAAATTGCCTATGGGTTCAAAGATTTGAGGCCATCAAAGCCATGCACTAAAAGGTTGTAGAGCAATTAGGTTAAGCTAATATTAAGCTTGAGAAGTGAAGTCAAGGATGGAGGAAGAGAGAATTTCAACTAGGTGATTTGGTCTGGATACACCTTAGCAAGGAACAATTCCCAAACATAAGGAAGAGCAAGTTGTCTCCCAAGGCCGACGAACCTTTCAAAGAGTTTGAAAAGATCAATCTTAATGCCTAAAAGATTGAATTACTTAAAGGATATTGAGTCTCAGACTCCTTTAACATTGCTAACCTCCAACCTTATACTCCCGAAGACGAGCAACTTGGAGTTAAACCAGATTTGATCCTAAATCTCAAACAATTCGAAGGGGATGATAGGGATCAAGGACCAATCATGAGCTCTTGAGCCCGAAAGCTTTCCAAAGTGGTTCACCGATCTATTTGAGGTGAGTTAAGCGCCAAGGAACAGCGCCTACGCCAGTTTGATCTGTCGAGCTACTTTGCTTTCCACATAATCTAAGATATTGTCGAGGTGACCAGTCAACGTATCGATCCAAACCTTCCTCTATACACCAGTCCAAGCACCAACCCTGAATATAGCTATCCCCATAGTATCGAGGCCGAGCTGACAATTGTCAGGAGTTGACCTTCTGAGGTTGACCCAAACGTGAGTCAACCCTAAACCAACCCATATCCACCTTCAACAATCAAAGTGCCAAACTTCCAAATAGACCTGATCAAAGTGCCCATCCCAACTTGGCTTACAATGTTATTAGGACAGCAAACTAAGTATAACGCATGCACACTGTCTTTTCTGACATCAAACGTGCACGCATTGTCTTTTCTAACATCCATACTATCCTTTCTAATAGTAAACATTGTTTTTATCTGAATTACGTGCTTCCCCTATAAATTATTCTCCTTTTTCTCATTAAGTAGGGATCTATTTATACAATTTTTTATAATTTAAGACTTCCCTTAACTAGGTGTAAGCCCCAAAACTAGCTATTCGAGGTTTCGATCGGTTGAAAGACCCGATCGAGCCTAAATTATAAGTAAAGCTATAAATATTAGTAAAATGATCCCGTAAATTTGAATTTAAGAAAAAAAGTAATAAAATAGGAGATTACAAAATTTTCAAATTTTAAGTATAATACTTGTTAATCATCAAAAAGGCAAAAAGTGTAATTTAATACCTAATAAATTACTAGAGATAGATTATATGTATACTAAAAATCATAAAATAACCTAAATAATAATTAGGAATGTTCACATGTACCCCACATGTATTTACGTGTAGATAAAAATACGCGAAATTACTTAAATTGATTAAAAACTTAATATTAAATTAATTAAATAAAATTATTAAATTAATTAATAAAAATTAGAAAAAAATCAAAAGGGTGTGCAATGATGCAAATATGGTCGTGGTAGGTTAGAATTTGGAAAAAAAAATTATCCAATTAGTATGAAGCACCACAAAAGCGAAAAATCAAGGAAATAGGGGCAATGTTATGTCTAATTAATGCATATTAATTATCCAAAGCGTCTATAAATACGAAAAAATTTCAAAGAAATCCTTTGGACAGTTTAGAATTAGAGAAAAATAGGGAACTTAAAAAATTCGAGAGAAAATCTAGAAAAAAAAAAAGAAAAAGAAAAGGAAACTGTGCAGTTAGGGCCACAAAGAAGAACCCAGACCCGACGAGCAGATGGAAGTGGACGGCCACCACCACCACACGGTAGTGGCAGTGCCCAAGTGAGCCAACACACCTATGGCCACCGACGGTGGCTGGAGCCACCCAAATCGGTGAGTTCGATTTCCAGCCCAATTTTGTGTAATTTTGTAAAAATAGTAAATAGTTTTAGAAAATTATGAAACTTGTTATTCTAAAATATTTTTGTATGTAGTTTTTAGGAAAAATATTATTTTGATGAAAATATGTCCCGTGATATATGGTCCTTAAGAAATCATGCAAAACCAAATATGTTGCAGTTTAGAAATAAATGACCTTAGGAGTGTATTTTTTAGCCCCAAAATTTTTGTGTAGATTACTTAGATGATATAGAACAGTGCTATGAAACCTGTTTTCAAAAATTAATTTTCTAAAATTTTAGATAATTTTTAGACCCTAAAATGAGGCATAAAATAGGTAATTTAGGGTTAATTAAATAATTAAATGGTTAATTACTGATTTAGTAAATAATTATATGTTTGAAGATGTAGAAATCTGATGAAGTACGATACTTATAGCATTTAGGGTGTTAGATGTAATTATTAGGTTAATTATGTAGTAAATGAGTAATAGGGAAATATAGTAAATTTTAAGTTAATTTTGTAAATTATGGTAATTAGGTGTAAAATCTAATTTAGGATGAATTTAGACATTTTGAAATGATAATTGATGTTAAGAGATGGTAATTAGAGTAATAGAAATATTATATGTGTATTATGTACATAATAAGTAATTGTACATAATACACAATCATTAAAAATATAATAAATAGAAAATATTATAATAAAATTGATATTGATAATAATAAAAATGTACAATAAATCTGATAGGAAACTTAAATTTATGTAATTAGAGGAAAAACGTAAAAATTTCTCACATCAAGAGTAAATTCGGTACACTAATAAGGATTTAAGTGTATCGGGTGGAATAAAATACTAATTAGAGGTAATGATGGTATTTAGGAGATTGGAAAGTAATGTGATTAATTTCACATTATGAGTTGAAACGAATTTCTAGGGTTCGAGTATAAAACAATATTTAGAAATCGAATTAGAACCTAATTTAGAAATTGATGCGGAAACCGAACCTGAACCTAACCCAAACCTAGAATAATTGTAAAAAACTTAAGACGTAGATAATTAGGTATTTTCAACCCTAAACAAAACATAACAATAAGCATTAAAGGATAAAACGAACCTATAATAGTTATATAAAAAACTGAAAACACGTTTGTGTTATAAGGATGATCGACAATGGCATGAACAAGTGGGACCTCGAGTAAGTGAGCGAGGAGTCGAGGTAAGTTGGGATTAATACGTTGCTGTATTTTGGAGGTTTAAGATTATGCTTGGTTGTGCTTGTTAGATAGTTGGATGTGTGCATGTACTTGATTATGAATGATGCTATGATTTTGTCTGTTGTCCTAGCTTGTATTGTATGGTTTGTATGAAATGATTAATCACCCTAAACTGGACCTAATCAAATATACGAACTATAATCATAATTGGACTTACATGGCAACCCATTAGGGAAACTTAGGACTCTCCGGCCAAATATCGACCCCTTCGAAAGGGATAGCGCAAGATTGCAATCGGTCCCTTCTTCATCCTTAGTCGAACTAAGTGATAGGAGAGGAGGTCGCAGCAGGGGTGAAGTCAATGGTTCGAAGGTAGTCGCGAGAGGAGCGAGGTCTCCATTGCACAAGTTTAGGTTTGGTCGTGAGCTGTTGCATTAATGGCAACTCCTCAACTTGGATTAGAGAGGGCGCAATTTCTCTAATCTCACGACGAGCCGGACAATGTCGTACGATGGCATTTGCTTGAACATGCATTGTACTTACTAAGTTGGTTGATAACCTTGTTGTGTTTATGGTATAGTTTTAAGTCCTCCATCCTAACTTACCGAGCTGTGTTTACTTACATCCCTATAGACATCGTGCAGGTGCTGGCTAAGAAGCGGCAAACAACTACTCTGAAACTAGCAACTAATGGATCTTGGGGAGTGAGGAAAATTATTTGAAGAACAAACATATATTCTTAAGGTCTAAGTTTTGTTTTATTTAGAATTTTTCATTTTTGAATAATGTAACAATTGAATTATAGTGTATATATATAAATTTTCTCACTTTTTTAGGTAAATGATTTATTTAAATTTCAAACTGTTTACTTCAAAGCGGGTTAGTCGTGGACGCCTTGTGTAGATCAGGTCTAAGATAGCGGTCGTAAGGCAAACTTCTATCTTAGAATGGCTTACACGGCAGGGCTATTATGACTCTGCTGCTTCGGGGCATTACACTAGATACTATAAATACTCACATAATGTAATAACCGTATAGAAATATACAGAGAATACACTAAACTTTTACTCTCTCGAGATGATTGTCCTTCTTACTTTGAATTATTCTTATCTAGCCCATTTGAGTACAGATTAGTGGCAAGTGACCTCTGATCATACTTATGCATCATATTAATGTGAGGCGTTAGTACGTCATATCCTTCGTCGATGCATGAGAACCCTTACTTAACCTTTAAGTACCATTTACTCTTTAAGTCATCTCGCGACTCAAGCTCAACCTAATGGTTACACGTAATATTAGCTCCGTGTGTTCATCCACAATAGATAGTACCAATCTTTGTATGCTAGAAGCGTAGCGAATGTGCTCATTAAGCTTGTTCATGCTCATGTCTTCATAGCCTTTTAGTGATAGCCATGGTGATAAGCTCTTAACTCGTTTGCTTTTCACTGTGTACTCGCCTTCAACGTGGGATTTGCTATAAGTTGTAGTTTAGGCATTTGCGTAGTTCTTCATGCAGTTGGTGACTGTGCTGAATGTAGTTACACAAGTGCTTTAGGTATGTGTTGCACTGATCACCATTTTTGCTTAGATATGAGGAGGAGTCAATGATAAAGATATATTTTTCATATTTTAAAGTACAAATTAAGATATTATTATTATAGATTTTATAGAAATCATTAAAAATTGGAACTTAATTATGTTCATTTGGGTATTTCAGGAATTAGAGAATTCAAGAGTAAAATTACAGATGATTTAGAGGAATTTTAAGCAAATAAACAAAGTTTGTAAATTGGCATTAAAAGCAGTGGGCCTAACAGCCGGCTTACAACTTACAACTTATACCGGTAGCCTTTATTGGCTACATCGCCAACCCTGGATGACTACACCACTGGCCTTGCACTTATATCACCAGCCTTCATGAAAAAAAAAAAAAAGAAAGAAACTTCACGCGAGCCAATGCTAATTTTTCATATAGCTTATATTTCATCGTTTGAGATATTTTTTTGAGACATTTTTTCCTTAGACATCGAGAGTCGTAGAATAGTTTTTGAAGAATTCTTCGAGACAAGCGTTTTAATCATTAAGAGGATTTTACTTTTGCTATAGAAACCAAGATTGAAGTTGCAATTGAAGATTATTTCTTTCTAATAAGAATTAGTGATATCTATTTCATTTATTCTTATGCAATTCTATAAATTACTTACGCTTTCAATTATGAATTTCCTTATAATTTTAATTATTATTTGTGCTTTTGTTTCCAAATCCATTGCTAGCTAAATTTATTTGTGGAAATTGATGAAACTCTAGATAATTAAGATGATGATTGTGTTCATGTTATAGGATTAAGAGATATATGGATTATTCATGATTGCAATTTCTATGATTTCCATTATAATTGTTAGAAACCTTAATGATACGGGAGTTGATTAGGGTTTGTTAGAAATTCTTAGTTGATTTGATTAATCAATGTGGAAGCAAAGTTAATTGAATTAATTAGAAATTATCTAGAGATTAATGCGATATTCAACGATTGATTATTCACTAAGATATTAGGGATAATTGATTTAGGACATTAGATAATCATAGTATCAGGAGATATATGATTATAATTTAGAGTCCACTGTTAATTGAAAGATGCGGAAGCTAACTAATTAATTAAGGATTTAAATCCTTAAGTTTTAAGGTATAATAATTTCACTTAAATGACCATATAGCTATTAATTTATATAATATGATAACAATTTAATTTGCGTAATCTAGCGTGGATTCTGTTTTCCCACGATACTCAATTGATTGCTTAATTTTAGATTTTCTATATTAATTTTCTTTTCGATAGTTTTAGAGTAATTATTAGATTAATTAATTTAATTTGATTACTTGAATATTGATAAGAGCTAGTATAGGATTAGTAATTTCTTAATCCTTGAGGGATCGACCACCTTACTTTCTATAATATTATTTGATTTCGACCCGGAATATTTTTATTTACGATTTATTTTTATTTATATAGTTCAAGCGAATCAATTAATAGTCACCTTCTCATTTGAGCGTTTTTTAGATGCATTTTTTAGCAATATTACATCTTTGTGTAAGGCTGTAGTGAATTCATGATTTCTTATGTTTTCTTCCAAGATTTACTCAACAAGTATCCAAAGCTCTTGCACTTCGTTATTTCATTTCGAGGTGGAAGAGGTTGATTGCCTCTGCCTTATTGGGAAGTATTAGAGTTCTCCACATAGGAAGCTTACGAGTTATTATTTTTACTTTTTGCCATCGTTGTCGTAGTGGCATAAAACTATGGGTGCCAAAATATTGATCGTGTGGAGACCAACTAAGATGTGTAGAGCTGAATGGGCTTAATTTTCACCTTCTACTTCTAGATACCTACAAAAAAGCCCCTTGTGGGCAAGGTTACGAGAGTCTTCTGACAATCAAGTCAGTAAGAAGGACCAAGAAAAAAGAGGAGTAAGCACTAAAGACTAAGAGGACTGTGCTTACCTAATGGTATGTGTTTTGCCGGCTCAACTTCTACTCTCTAAGGAAAGGGAGAAGAAGAAGTCTTATACAGAGAGAGAGAGACAGAGAGAGAGAAGTCTCTTAGAGCTAGGTTTGAATCCTCTTACTTATTGGTGCCTGACGCCTTTTATATAATTTACCTAAACATTCGACAATCAGGGATTCGCTTGTATTGGCTATCGGTAGACAGTGAGCTTCGTGGTAGATGATAAAGCTTCACTATTAGGTGGCATGTTATGGTTGACCAAGCCACCAAATCTGCAACTCAGTAATCTAATCGGGATAGAGGTATCACGCATGCCAACTGTAATATCGATGTCAGACGCTTATTAATTAGTTGCAGGTGCTAAAGACAAAAACTAGATCGAGATGCTGAACAAGGAGTCAGTCGATGCTCTATGGCATAAGTTAAGCCTTGAGCTTAACCCAAACGATCGATGAGCGTTTGCTTGGTGCTTAGGGGCTGGTCTTACTTGGGCAATTGTGATCTGGCTCACTAGAAAAGTCGTGATATGAAGGATTAGCTCACCTTCTTTGTTGATGCAAGCTCATAGACTTGCAAGAGGGTCATGGCATGACACATGAGCTCGCCTTCTTGTGATGAGTTTCACTCATTGAGTCTTGGTTCAAGGCAAGAATGTAGTATTGACATATATATATATATATATTTAATTTTCTTCTAATTAAAATAATCTTAATGCATAAGCTTGTCTCCAATCTCAACCGTACACTAAACTTGACTTAGCCTTGATTAAACTCGCAAGTTTATATAACAAGATAGCATCAATTTTAAAGCAATAAACTATTTGAATGGTTTAAACTCAAGTTTAAAGGAAATGGAAATAAGTTTCGCTGTTTACTGCAGGTCAGTCCATGTGAAAATCATTTTGTAAGGCTATTGCTCCAGGCGTGCCATACTTGTGATTCATTAGAATTATTAGGTAGTTTTATGGACACAAAAATGGATCCCTGTGGCCATGCACTTCCATTTTACCAAAAGAAACTTTAAGAAAAAAAGTAGAATATTCTCTTCCCATATTGGGGTTGTTATTCCTGGTTTGTTTCTATGTTACAAGTTTGTTGTTATTTTCAGTGGATACCTGGCTTGAATCTATCCCAGAAAGACCATGGAAGAGAACATCTCGTGTACACAACTTTAATCCTTTACAATTAGGTAATGATTTCCTTAAACAATGAGTGGTATGCGAGTGGTCATGTTTCCTAATAGGTCAGATTTCTAAGGCTTCTCTACTTCGCAAGTATTGACCCGTGTCGGTTATCCTCAACTACCGAGGATGCTAAATTCGCAAATTGCGGTTAGATAAAAACCCAAATTATCATCTTGACTCTTTATATACTTAGGTTATCTAAAGCTTTCTAACTTTTCTATTTGTCTTTTTTTTTTTTTTCTTGTTATACTAACTGACTTAAGTATCAAAATAGTCATGTAAAAAAATACTCATGTACCATTCATTGTGTCTTGTTTTTCTAACTTCCGGACCTAATTTAGCAACACCTTACTAACAAAATACTCATACAAAACTCTAATATCTTGTATAGTTATTTATGAGCAAAATCATAACAGTAAGATATAAAATATTCTTAAAGTCCCATCTGTATTTTTTACATGATAGATCTAACATTTTATAATATCTTTAATTTTATATTTATTAAATCTAAAATATTTAATTATATTTTTAACGGTAAAATCTAATGAAAATAAATTAAAGATTGGATAGAGGACTACACCAATCCATTAAATCTGAACCACTTGATTAAGTTGGTTTTTTTTTATTATTTATTTTGCAAATTTCATTATATATGAAGAGTATATTTTATCGCAGTTCAAACTATCTTATATGTAGTAGCAGTAGTAATACATGGGCATGATGCCTGTACCGCTTATGGTATGTAGGGTAGAATCGGATAGTTCCAAACTTGTGAGATGCGATTTCCTACACACGATCCTATAAGAGCGTCTTTTTGAAATCTGAAATCAGGTTCTATCGTCTAATATCTGACAGCTACTAGACTGGAATTTATCCATCCATGTAAGATCGGTAGGGGGTTTATCTGGTAGCCGGGCATAGTGCATACCTTAGAAGAAAAATAATAGGACATACTAAAAGCATTTATGGCTCCTTTTCCCTTTCCTCTTTTCTCTCTCCCATTTTTAACGTCTGTTTATTTAGTGATATTATAGATGAAATAGAATAATTATTTTTAAAATATTTTTTACTATAATTACCCTTAAAATACTTCTTATTACCTTTTCTATATAGAATTAGAACTTACAATTTCCATTCTTTTTGACTTTTGTATTCTCGCCGAGAAGGGAAAAGTTGTTACCTTATGAATATTGCAATTTTTTATCCTCTCTCCACAAGAAATAAAATATTTAACTGATGTACGATTATGTCCTTAATAAATAAAGCTAATTAGTTTTTAGTTGTGTTCTAAAAATAACAAGGTATTTTCAGTTATATTCTCAAATATAGTAATTAATGAGGTTAAATAAATTTAAAATAATTATCCCTATAAGAAAAAAACTACATAAAGTAAATGCTGAAATCTATAATAGTGAAATGGTTTAATTTTTCCATTCTCCCATCTATTTTATTTTGTAAAAAGCAAATGCTAATTTCATCTTCATGGGTTTTGGAAGAACCTTATTTCAGTGCGTTTTGCAACCCGGATAAGAAACTGAAACCTAAATGGAATTATAAGTTAAATGTTTAGGTTCAAGTTGAAAGATTTTAGTTGCAAAAAAAAAAAAAAAGAGATGGAATTAATATTCATAATGTCATGTATGCTAGATCAACGAAATGAATATTATTATGTGAGTTATAACTTTGTTAAACATCGTTGATCTAGCACACATGAAATTAATATTCATTTCGGTACTTAACATGACATATTAGCAGCATAAAATGTATATTTCTATCTGCATCAGTTTTAATAACGTGCATTTCCTTTATGTACTATTAAAACCTTCCATACTCTACTCGAATATAGGCCGAAATAACACCCTCTCTTTTTTTTCTGGAAAGAAATTTTAGATATGGTATCTCAACCAAGACTAGAACCGGATTAGAATATATAAATGTCACAAATTAATTGTACCAGGGTGTCTCTTTTTTTTTTTTTTTTCTGAGTTAAATCTGCAGGGTCATGGGGGCGGAGATGCCATATTTTAGTCGTGCTAGAATTTCTACGGCAAAAAGAGGTGGATTTGCCCCCTCCCCTTTTTTCTTTCTGGCCAGCAAAGGAAGATTTACCTCAAAAAGTGAGAAAATGAGCTTAGAAAATAACGTAAAACGAAAGCATATTCATTTGCTTGCCCATTTGGATGTTACGTGAACGTGCTCTTGTCATATATAGATCGACAAGAGATAACTGGTCCATGTTGTTTTTTTTTTTGGCGTGTAATCCTTCTAGGAAAGGAAAAGATACCAAAATGCCAATACTCTGACACGTGGAAGAAAATGAATCAGGGGATTAAAAAGATTTTGTCCTTCAGGTCTTTGTAAACGGAGTTATTATGTGTTTTTGAAATGCAGCCCAAGCAAGAGAAGATAAGCTTGAATTCTGAAACTACTTTTAAGCCATTTTAAATGGTCTACGTTTTTGCTTATGTTAGCATTAACATCAGACATTTATTATGTGGCTCGAAATTTCCGAAATCTAACCTTCAAAATTTACTGAACTTTTGACGTATTGTCATTGTGTGTGGGATTGTTTGAAGTGGATTGTTATCAAATTGTGTCTTTGTAGATGACAGATGATAGCAAAATAGGCTTTGCATTCTTCGGATAGGACATCCGTTCAATTGGGACGGGTTTGGTCTGATTCATGAACCAAATTGCCAGTTACATAGGCTTGATCGAGACCTTTCCTTTCCTATAAGCATGCACCTCTATGTTCCGTTTCATTGACACCAAACTCTTTCCCTTCATTGTCCAAAATACAATGGAAGAATTAAATGTTTTCATAATTCTTTCTCTTAAAGTCTGAATATTTCTTCTTGACGTATTCTTTCTTTCCCATGTCAAACAAAGTGTAAAGGAAATTAGTGAAAAAATTGGTGAACTTACAAATATACCCTTAAAAAGAGCTACTTATTATACATCTTAAAGGGTAATTTAAATTATTCGTTTTTTTTTTACTCTTTGTTTTTTTTGACTCAACTAAATATGAGAAAGGAATACATTTTTACTAATTTCCTTTCATATGCGTTTTTCTAATCCAAACAAGAGAAAGGACTATATTTTTCTTTCTTTTTCTTTTCACGGTTCCTTCCATTTCCATTGAGTCAAAAGTTGCTAAATAAAAAATGGAAGCTAGAAAAATTAGAAGGAAAAAAGTAAAACCATTTGTATTTTGAAGTCAATTGCTTTTCTTTTCAAAATTGAAAAGAAATTGGTAGACATAGGTGGGAATAAGATGACAATTACAAGTTACCTTTTCTAAGGATGTTTTTAAAAATAAGATAAAGATAATTTTATCGAGCATATAAAAATAAAATAAAGATAATTTTATGTTATGATTAGAAGAGATAAATAGTGAAGAGACCTCTAGGTGGCACAAAGACTACATCATGGTATGGTAGAACATAACCAACCAAATATAGCTTTACAAACTATGAACCAACAAATCTAATAAATTATATGTTGTAATAAATAGATTAGATATAGATCTTAGTTGTAATTCGCAAATATAACAAGATGTAACAGAAAATAAGTAGGAAATAACTGTAAAGCGTATCAAATACTATATTAAACAAATACAGCATAAATAGAAAGTATAAGTGAAGGGAAAAACACTTTTACACCCCTTGAGAAAATCTAGTGTCTCTTCTTCCTTTCTCTTTCTTGAAGCCTAACCAACTTGAATAGGCTATCACAATTTATCTCGTAAGACACAATAAATAAGATATTAGTTTTAATCAACAAATAAAGCAAACAAGAGAGTTTAGTGATGAGACCAAGGTTAAATCTCCTAAGGAGACCAAACCTTAGATCGAAACAAAGAAGAAAAGAAAGAGAGAGAGAGAGAGAGAGAGAAAGCTTACAATAATAAGGATCAATTGAGAATAAAGAAGAGAAGTAGATGTTTTGATTATATAGAATCGTATTACTATTAAGGGTCGGGACTCATTCGATAAACCTAATATTCTATTTAAGATTAACTTGATTTTTTTTCCTTGTAATACTAGCCAAATAAAGGAGATAAAGTTATTTTTCAATCATTTTCTTCTAATTTCTTTTTCTGTATTTTTTTTAATACAAAGTGACAATTATAATTCTTTCCATTTTTACTCTTCTTTTTTTTTTTTCCCCTTTCGACTTTGTCAAATATTGATAAATGCAGTGGCAAAGCTTCCTGAAATTCATGATTATTAACCAAGGATTTTAGTAAACCATGAGTATATTTGTCATTGATGTCCACTCAACAAGCGCTCTATCTTTAAGATTTCTTTAATCACATGAAATGTGCTCGGACATTTATTATTCTCGCCTTTACAAAATTTTCCAGGTCCTCTTTCTTCTCTCAAAAAGTACGAAAGTTCCAATAGATTTGGAAGAACTTGTAGCTTAACAGTCCTTTAGAAAGATGCCTGTGAAAACTGAAAAGCGAAATTCACCATCAGGTAAAAACCCTACTGCGAGATCTTTTTTCACGCCACCTTTTCACCAGGGGGTTTAGATGGTTAGATGCTAAATGAATATTGATTGGCATTTTTTTGTACTGTACTAGAAAGTTGATTCCTCGTGCTTGATATGATACGAATATCACGTCTTGATCTAAGAGCACTATGATGGGTACTTTGTCGTTTTCTTAGCTTTGGTGCTCCGTAGCTTCTGTTCTGACATAAAAGGGCATAACTCCAAGCATTCTCATTTCTCAGTTAATGCGGACGTCATTTCACTGCCTTTTGCACAGTATAAAGTTCCAAAATCTTTTAACATTCAATCAGCCAACTGCCAACGCACTAGTGAACAGGGTAGGGCTAACACATGTGCTGCTAGGGTACATCGGTGAAAAGGATGCTTGTAATTCTACATCCAACGAGCCATGGAGCTGTGACATTGCCAGGTGGAAGTGATCCGGTAACTCAGCTTGGTAACCATTAGCCACACCGCGAAAAGGTATAGGAAGGTCAGTTTGATTCGGCGGATGTGGTGGTCAACACGATTTCAATAGCTAACGTGCAAAGTTGTAAATCTTTTGAAATCGGATGATTGTAAAATTTCCAATGATATTGTTGCTCGTAGCAGAAGAAAGGAAGAATAGATTGTACAGGTTAAAGGTACTCCAACCTAGATAAAACGTCGAAGACGACAAACATAATTTTAGTGTATAACCAACTTTAATTAATTCAACCACAAAAATGCCTTAATCTAGGTAAAATATGGTCTACGGAGTAACTAATGAAGAACTGCGTAACCAACTTCGATTAATTGTACCACAAAAATGGAAAAATAAACCACCTTTGTTACGTATCGTAAAAAATAGCTAGAACAAGATGTAACATGGATCTCTAACTAAATATAACAATTACTATTTTTGTGCTCAATTATCCTCAACTTCAGGATTTGATGCCATAAAAAGATACACCTTGTTTGAGTTCATGTTTAAATCATCCTGCAATACTCCCCCCGATTCATACTTGCTCACTATAAGCCTTGATACGAGGAAATCATACTTGTTCTTCTATAGCAATATTCGGAAAACTTTTGAATTTATTGAATAAAAATAAATATAAATTTTCATGTAATCAAATTTAGATAAGATTAATTAAGTTGAGCTTGAAATTATCAAGTAGTATATTAAGTGAAACTTTGAGTTTTAAAACTATCAATCAAATTCAGAGTTGAGTTTAATAATTTTCCATCCGGTTGGTTTTTCTCTCAACAATTATAAGACTTCATTTGATTGAATTGCATATCATTTAGATAGTCTATTATGAGGTGATAAGGGTATAAAATCTCTACAATAGAATATAGCAAATTGCGCCATAGTAAAAATGTCCAAATGATACGAATTTGATTAAATGAAACACATTTCTAAACAAAATATATTAATTCAACTTAAAGTTGCAGGCACTTTGTTGCGGGAATGAAACTTCCTCCGTCGAGCAACTATTAACTCAACTGCTAATGTGAAACGAATTGTTGATTTTTTTTTTTCCAAGTGATGCACCCTGCAGATAGCTATATGCTAAATCAAGGAAGTAGAGATTGCTAAGCGCATATACATATATATATATATATATATATATATATATTACCGGTAAAGAAAGACATGTTGATATTGATTGCTATTGTATGTGTGTGAATATTTATATTAATTGTACTTATTTTACTGGTCATTATTTTTGTTAGTATTGTACTATAAGTTTTACTTCCACACATGTATTGGGTAGTTATAGGTTTGTTAGTATTTCTATTAGGATTAGTTATAGTTTAGTTTTTCCACTTCTATATAAATACTACAAGTAATACACAAGGAACGATACCCTGCCTTTTTATTTTCATTGCTCTATTCTTCAATTTCCTCTTCTTCTTAACATCTCATTAACTTAAGAGTGAATGTTTACATGGTATCGAAGCAAATGATCGATCATCTGCTATCCTAAATTTTTCCAATAAGTCTGTTCCATTTTCTTTGTTTTTTGCTATGGGGATGGTTGAGTAAACTAGTATCAATCCATTTTATCTTTCTAGATCAAACAATCCTAATATGATGCTTGAAAACGTTGTGTTCAATGGAAGAAACTTTATTATGTGGAGTAAATCAATAAAGTTCGGATTAGGTGAAAAATTGAAGCTCGATTTCATTGATGGATCAATATCTAGACCTAAAGATGATTCACTAGATTTAATCTAATGGATTCGATGCAACTATATGGTATGTTCTAGGCTTTTGAATTCTATGAATGCTGATATGTCACCTAATTACTTGTATGTACAATTGGTGCAAGCTTTTTAGCTTGATATTGAGGAATAATACGAACATACAAATGGATCTCTAATTTATCAATTGTAACAAGAGATTTTTAGCCTTAAGCAAGGTAATATGCCAGTAATTATCCATTATAATAAGTTGAAAAAGCTATGAGATGAATTATAAGTTCTAAAACCATATCCGGAATGCAATTGTAGCTTATTGGCATATTGTACTTGTGATGTATGTGCTAGGATAGCTAAATACAAATCTAAGCACAAGTTAATTCAATTCCTTATGGGATTATCTAAGGGTTTTGAACATGTTCAAAGTCAAATCTTGGGGATGGATCTACTTTCCTCTATTAATCATACATTTTATTTCATACAACAAGTAGAAACTTAACGTCAGATCACGTTTAGTTCTCATGTCGGTATGGATTCGATGGTCTGTTATACTAACAAGGATAAAGAGTTTCCTAATAGAATGAAGACATGGTTAGTAACAGGGAAAGGTTATTGTAAGCATTCTAAATCATATTGTCATACTATAGAGTCATGTTTCCATATCATAGGCTATCTAAATTGGTATAAAGGGAAAAGAATTAACAATAAATCTAAGAATACAAGTGTTGCTCACTTTAGTTCTAAGGACAAAAGAATTGACTCAAGTTGTGAATCACCTTTTGACCATGATTTTTGTGATTATGACGTTAAAGATGGTAAAACGAGTATTGTAGGTGATCCTACTATGGTCTACAAAGTGTGTCAAGAGATGATGAAACTTTTTAAGGCTACTACGTTCGTTGATGAACAAAGTAGTACAGCAGTGAACATGATTCATTTAGTAAGTATTATTTCCACTTAGTCTCGGTGTTTTAATGTTTTGAATATTACTATTGATAGTCAGTTTTCATCCACCCGCCTTACTCGTCCATTCGGTTACCGACACGCTGAACAATCTATATTCTCGGAACCTCGCCGAATAATTAACATTCTCGGCACTATGCCGAATAACACAGTTTTGTTGCTAATTTGAATTCAAGTTTATGGCACGAACAATTATCATAAGCACTGTTATATTACATAACTACCTACTTTCCTTACATTTAAGGGAAGGTGTCTAATCAACAAGCTTTTACGTATCTCAACAATTATTCTAATAATTGCTCCTTTAGACATGATAATCTCCTATAAATACGGAAAAGAGACTCTGTAAGAAGCATCTAATAACTCTTAACTTCTTTACTTTACCCTTCTCATTCATATTTACTGACTTAGGTATCGGAGTAGCCGCATTGAACTGACCTTGATACCAGTATTTTTGTTATTTTTGTAGGATATTTCTAACCCCCAAAATTCACCAACAACAACTTCAAGTTCTTGGATAATGGATACGAGTGCCACTAACCATGTGACATCACATGAATACTTCTTATCATAGAAACATCCCTTATCTAAACTAATTCCAATCAAATTTCCTAATGGAACATGTAAACATGTTACTCTTATTGGTACAATGGTGATTTCACCTAACCTGACCTTGCACAATGTTTTTCTTATTCCAAACTTCACATATAGTTTACTTTCTATAAGTAAGCTCTTCCAAGACCAAAAATTGACTGTCAAATTTACACTACATTCATGTGATTTTTAGGACCTGAATAGTAAGTGTATTGCTTCAGCTAAAGCACTTAATGGTCTTTATGTATTAGACTCCAAAGCTCCAAAAGGAAGTAGTTCATTTGTTGCTAGTTCTTTAAGTTGCAATGATCAAGTTTTAGCTCAATTGTTACATTCTCGTTTTGGTCACATGTCTTTTTCAAAATTGAAACATTTGGACTTCTGTAATACTTCTTCATTAAAGAATACTTGCTATGATATCTATCATGTTGCCAAACTGCATAGAATGCCATTTTGTAGAAGTGAAAGTGGAGCCAAGGAAGTTTTTGGTTTGTTACATCTAGATTTGTGGAGGCCTTATCACATAACTTTGTTTACAGGTGCTAACTATTTCCTCACTATTCTGGATTATTACAATAGGTATACTTGGACTTACATGTTGAACAATAAGTCTTAGGTATTTGATACCTTGGTGAACTTCTTTAAATATGTTTATACATAGTTTGGAGTGACAACTAAGGTAATAAGGACTACAAGTGGATCAGAGTTTCTTTCTTTATCTTGTAAGTCTTTGTTTGAAGGGCTTAGTATCATACATCAAAAGTCTATGACTTATACTCCTTAGCAGAATGGTAAGGTAGAGCAAAAGCATAGATACCTTCTAGAGACAAACCGTACTATTAGATTATAAGTTGATATTCCTGAGATATTTTGGAGTGAATGTTTCATAGCTACTACTTAATTAATTAACCATATGCTTATGTCTTTGCTAGGTTAGAAAAGTCCTTTTAAGCTACTTTTTAACTGTAAGCCCAGTTACGGTCATCTTAGAACACTTGGTTGTTTATGCTATTCTGTTTAACATCTAGTGTCTTCTGATAAGCTAAATCGTAGAGGCTTACAATTTATTTTTCTAAGTTATGTTATTGGTCAAAAAGGTTATAAATTGTTTAATCCAATTGCTTAAAAATTATTTATGAGTTGTGATGTTCTTTCTTATGAAACAATCTTTCCTTTCAAATAGCTCGATAAAAATTCTTTTTCACAATTAGTTGATGATAATTCCTCTCATCCACACATCACTCTCCCTACAACAAATATATCTCATATAACACAGCCTGGTCATTCACTATAACAACCAACTACTGTCTTATCTCCTATTTCTTCAGTTCCTAGACGTTCTAGTCGATCTAGAAATCCTCTATAGTGGCTTAAGGACTTTGTACATGATGTCCATAGTGTTCATTTTGATAATACACTTGTTGTTATTACTGCCAAATTTTCTTCTTCTAGTCCTTATCCTTTATTTGATTCCTCAATATTCAAATACTACCCTCCTAACTTTATTGCTTCATTGGCTAACGTGTTAGCTATTCTTGAACTAACTTCATATTTAAAAGCCATTAAACACAGTGAGTGGATTAATGCTACGAATCTAAAATTGGATGCATTGGAAAGAAATAGCAATTACGAACTTACTTCTTTACCCAAACGCAAGAAAGCAATAGGTAATAAGTGGGTTTTCATAATAAAATATTGTCAAAATGGTTCTGTTGAATGCTATAAGGTACATCTTGTAGCCAAAGGCTTTATACAAATTGCTAGTGAAGATTATACTAATACCTTTTCCCCTGTAGCAAAAATTGGTTCAGTTCGCATTTTCATTGCAGTTGCAGTTGCAATTGCTATTGCTAAGGGATGGCCTCTCTATCAAATTAACATCAACAATGCCTTCTTAAATGCGCATTTAGCTGAAGAAAAATATATATGCATCCCACTTTAAGGTATACTAAAGCTTAGCCCAATTAGGTTTGTCGACTTAAGAAATCTTTATATGGCTTCAAACAAGCTTCTCGCCAATGTAACATAAAGATTTCACAGTTTCTGATTATGCAAGGTTTTCGTCAATCCAAATGCAATTATTCCTTGTTTGTTAAAGATAGTGTAGATGGTTTTCTTGCTATTCTACATTATGTTGATGACATGCTGATCACTAGTGTGAATGAGGAGTCTATTGCAGCACTTAAAGCATGTTTACATTCTGAATTTACTATAAGAAACTTAAGTGTAGCTCGTTTTTTTCTTAGATTAGAGATTTAGCATACTGAATCAGGGGCTTTGATTCATCAACAAAAATTTCTCATCGATGTATTGATTGATGCTAGTCTTATTGGTTCAAAATCAGTAGCCACTCCTATGCCCCTTAGCACAAAATATGATGATAAAACTGGTGGGAGATTGCTTTATCCGACTTTGACTAGACTAAACATTGCATTTGTTGTCCATAAGTTTAGTCAGTTTCTTTCTTCTCCTTTGACTACTCACTTACAAAGGGTCTTTCATTTGCTTCGTTATTTGAAAGGAACTTCAGTTGTTGGTTTATACTATTAGGCTACCAATTCTTTGTCTTTACTTAGATATTCTAATAATGATTGGGGTTCAAGATCCTCGCCATAGTATCCATCCTCGCTATGGTACTCCTCGTAGGCACTAAGACCTATGCCTACATTTAAAAACAAGAATTTCTAAAGGTTAAGCAAGAGGTCAATATAGGTTATCAAATACATATGCATGTTCACGTAATAATGCAGAGGACATAAGTTAACTAAATTAATAATTCTAAATGTAACAACCATAGTTTATTATCTTTAATTAAGTCTAACAAGCAACACAATTCTAACATTCCGAAACTTGGAGTGACTCGTGACTCCGATACACAATATATAAATAGACATATAAATATTGGTACTAAGTCTTCCCTAATACTCTAAGAACCATGAAACACCTAATCTACCCAAATCATTTCAAAGTGAAACTCCAATCAAGACACCGTTACACTAAAATCATTGGGTTGCCATCCTAAGGTTTGGTCCTCTTAGTTCCTTAAGCTCGACCAAGCACAGTCAACACAAATTATTAAAGCCATATATGTGTTAGGTTTATTTCTACCATTTCTAAGCTTACCCATACAAACCCCGTACTTGATTGAAGTATTTTCTTAGAATCTAACACATATGCCTCACGACCTGTCCATACAAGAAACAACACACTCACTTAGTTTTGAACCTATCTAACTATGTTCTCTAACACAATAACTTAACCGACTCATGTTTACTTGAACTTCATAATGAATTTAAGATTATTAAGAAGTTAGTTTTGATTTGTCAGATGTTTCAGGTGAAGATTCTTGTTTGGAAAAGTTTGGCTAAAGGTTTAGGATAAGAAAACAAATTCAAAAACCCCTAAAAAACTCAAGAAACATTTTTGCAAGAATTAAGGGTCATGGCATCCAAATGCTACTTTAATTGGTGTCATGCTTAAAAAGGAGCAGAATGCCCTTAACATCCAGATGCTCTAAGGGATGACATTTGGATGCTAGCTGTAATCTGCAGAATTCTCTAGATTGCAACGGCACATTCATCCTCATACACAACCCCATTTCTTTCCAATTTTGAAAACTACTCTACCCAACTTGACCCTTGACATCGATACTACTCTACGTTGCTTTGAAAACATCAACACAACACTTCTACAATCAAATCACACCCTAACTTATCCAAATAATACTCAAAACAAAGAAACAACACTCATAAGTGTATGGTCTAGACTTCTACCTATAGGAACCCGTTAGATATGGTACTACCACCAAGAATACGCGAGAGACACACATACGACTATCTTAAAGTTATTTTACCTACCGCCCTACCCTATATGGGAAAACAAATTTCTTTAAGAGATCTTACTTAAACTTAATGAAAAACAACCACACAACCTTACCCTAATATTTTACACTCTTAGATTGCTTTCACCACATGAGATCCGCTGTTAGATGGAAAAACAAATTTCTTTAAGAGATCTTACCAAAACTTAATGAAAAACAACCACACAACCTTACCCCAATATTTTATACTCTTAGATTGCTTTCACCACATGAGATCCGCTGCTAAACACTTAAGAAGACTTCATAAATTCGTTTTAGGGCTATCTTACATGAAAAAGTAAGTTTTCAATAGGAACATGTGGGAATTATAAAATTAAAAAAAAAAAGGCATTGCAATAACCTTACCTTAGTTTTCTTAACTTGAAAATGCTAATCTTTGGTATTTCTCACTTTGTAGCTTTAAGAACCTGCGCAAACCTAGGCAAACCTTTTATACCTAGGGTTTGCTAAACTTTTCTATTCCAAAAAAACCCTCTATTAAAACTGTTAATGCCATGCTTCCCTTTATCTTTTAATACCTCTTATTTTTATTTTCTTCTGTTATTTTATTTTTTATTTTCGGGTTTTACAATTCTCCCCTCCTTATAAAAACTTCCATCCTCCAAAGTTAAGAGTTTACATTCCTTATTTATGAAACAACTTTGGGTACTTCTTTCTCATTTCTTCTTCCAGCTCCCAAGTTGCTTCCCTTTCTAAGCAACTTGCCCACTGAACTAATGTAGGGTATTCATCTCCTTTGTAATTCTTGAACCTTAGTGTTCACTATCTTTATGGGCTACTCTATTGCGGATAAGTCTGGCTATAATTCTAAGGTCTCTAAGTCCATTACTTATGCCCAATGTTGCTCTGTCTCCTATTTTGGATTGGGTTTGAACTTTCTTAACATAAAGACATAGAAAACATAATGGACGCCCTCTAATATGGGAGGAAGCTCCAATCTATATGCCACATTCCTTATTCTTTCTATGACCTTGAAAGGTCCAATATATCTTTTAGATAACTTTCGTTTAGGGATAAAGCCGACACAAGTCCCTAAATTTTCATAGTTATTTATTTTAATACCTAAACATTAAACTTGTTCATTTTAATACCCTAACTTTTTAAATGAGACAAATTTGTATCCCCGTTATAACAACTGTTATTATAAAATCATTAAATAATAAAATAAGTACATCAACTTTCATTTTATTTCTATTTTACTGCTTAAACTTTATTTTTTTCATTCCATTTTGATACTTTAACTTTTTAAAGTTTAGGTACTAAAATACATAAGTATGAAAGTTTGGGTATTTGTAGTAGCTTTATTCACTTTTCTCTTAGCTAGAATCTAAAAATTCCCTTAACTAGAGATACTTTCAACAAAACTTTATCTCCTACTTGAAACTCTAATAAGCGTCTCTATTTATTGATGTAACCAGCTTTGTGCAATTTGCATTCTTTGTTTGATCAGTCTCACTTTGTCTATTGCTTCCTATATTAACTATAACTTGCTTCTCTCTTACTTTACCCTAGTGGATGGGTGATTTGCATTTCCTACCATATAAGGCTTCATAAGGGGCCATCTAAATGGTCGCCTGATAATTGTTGTTATATGGGAATTTAATTAAGGGTAGATGCTCAATGGCCACCAAAATTGAGTACGCATGTCCATAGCAGATACTCAAGAATCTGTATAGTTCTCTCTAACTACCTGTCAATTTAAGGGTAGAATGCGATATTGACCTATAACTTCGTTCCTAAAACTTTATGTAAACTCCTCCAAAATGTGCCGACAAACCATAAATCCCTGTTTGATATGATCTTCACTAGCACTCCGTGTAATCTTACCACTTCATTAATATACAACTTAGCCAACTTCTCCAATGAATAACTGATATTAATAGGCATGAAGTGAGTTGACTTCGTTAACTAGTCCATGATCACCCATACTACATCATGCTTACTTAGTCTTCAATAGTGTTATCACGAAGTCTATAGTGATTTGTTCCTATTTCCATTCGAGAACTGGTAACAACTATAATTTACCTTCCTATCTCTAATGCTCGATTGTAATATACCAATAAGTCTAGCACCTTGATACATACTTGGAAATCTCCCTCTTCATATTATTCCACCAATAATGTGCCTTTAGGTTTCGGTGCATCTTCACACTACCCAGGTGTATGGTGTATCTTGAGTAATGTACCTTTTTCAGCAATTTACTTCTTAACTTTGGTCTCATTGGCACACATAACTGGCCCTTATACCTGAGTACTCCATCAGCATCCATTGTGAACTCTATTACCTTTCCTACTTCTATCTTCCTTCTTATCTCCTATATACCTTCATCTTTAGCTTAAGCCATCTTAACCTTATCTATTGTAATGGGATGAATTCAGATGTTCGCTAACCTGACGCTTACCTCTCTAGTCAAAATCTCCAACTTTAACCTTCTCATGTCCTCTGGCAACAACCTCTGTTCCATTATTAAGCTGGCTAGATTCCCATGCTGCTTTTTACTCAAAACATTTGCCACCATGTTAACTTTCCAAAGGTGTTACTGTATGTTTAGGTCATAGTCCTTTATCAGCTTTAGCCACCTTCTTTATCTCATGTTTAGATCTCACTAAGTAAAGTACTTGAAACTCTCATGATCTGTATACACTTTTCACCTTTCCCCTATCAAATAATGCCTCTATAGCTTCAAGGCATGAACCATTTTTGCTAACTCTAGATCATAGACTTAGTAGTCTTTCTCATAAGGCTTAAGTTGATGTGATGCATAAGTTATCACCAAGTTGTTCTGCATCAACATACACCTAAGTCCCTAAATTAAGGCATCACTATAAATAGCGAATTCCTCTCTACTACAAGGTAAAGACAACATTGGAGCAGTCACAAGTCTTTCCTTTAACTACTGCAAACTTTGCTCACATTTGTCATCCCAATAAACCTTCACCCCTTTTTACGTTAACCAAATCAAGGGCACTACCAATTTAGAAAATCGTTTCACAAACTTCCTGTAATACCTTGCAAGCCTTAGAAAGCTTCTGATCTTGATTACTATTTTCAATCTTAACCACTCCACCATAGCTTTTATCTTCTCCAAATCCACTATTATACATTTACTGCTTACAATGTCACCTAGGAAGCCTACTTAATCTAACCAAAACTTGCACTTGCTAAATTTAGTATACAGTCTCTTCGCTCTAAGTTTACTTAGCATGATCCTTAAATGCTGCTCATGCTCTTCTCTACTTTTAGAGTATATGAGAATATCATCAATAAAGACCATTATAAATCTATCTAGATACTCTCGAAATACTCAATTCATGGGGTCTATAAATACCACAAGTGCCTTTTGAGCCCAAATGGCATGATTAGGAACTCATACTATCCATATCTAGTCTAAAATGCCATTTTCTCCACATCTTCTACTTTCTCTTTCGACTAATAGTAACCTAATCTCAAGTCTATCTTTAAGAATACTCATGTCCCTTACAACTAGTCAAACAAGTCGTCAATTTAAGGTAGTAGATACTCGTTCTTGACAGTCACATGATTCAAATCTCTATAGTCTATACACATTCCCATGCTTTCGTCTTTCTTCTTTACAAATGTAACCAAGGTTCCCTAAGAATACGAACTTGGTCTTACAAACCCCTTGTCTTGTAACTCCTATAATTGGGGTCTTCAACTCACTAAGTTCAGTAGAAGCCATTCTATATGCGATTTTTAAATAGGCTTAGTGTCTAGTACAAGGTCTATCTTGAACTCCACTTCTCTATTAAGTGATAAACTAGGTGGGTTGTTTGGGAAAATGTCTAAGAATTCTTGTTTCGCTAGTACCTAATCGGACTTCAACTCTTCGCCAATCCTTATACTTAAGGCTACTAAGGTAGGCTTTCCTTACAACTCATAATCAATACAATTTACTAGCCTCTAATCTTCTACTTAATATTGAAAAGGTACTTCCCCTATAGGCTCAAAAGTGATCACTATGTTCTAACATTCAATAGTTACATGGTATCTTACCAACCAGTCTATACCCAAAATGACAGGAATCAACTTGTTGGACCAATCACACATAATCGAGCTAGAAGACTATAAGAACTCACACGAAAAATACTAGCTCAAAACCCCCCTTCAAGACGAAGACTCCTATCTTGACATCTACCTTTCACATTTCTGTCGACCCGAATACTAGGCTCTAGTATGGACTGACACAATTCCCGAGCTTCCAAGAAGAAGTGCCAACCTACCAAGTAACCCCCATCCATTACCAAGCTCATATCATGATCCAATTAATTTTTGAGCCAATATGTGACACATGTTGAAGAGGAATCTGAACATGCTTTAGTAACCGAGCTCTAACCTAAACCAGATTAGGTCTACTTTGACTACTAACCCCTTTCTTGATTTTATTCGAAATGCACTATATTATTGTTGAGCCACCTCAAGATATGCTCCAATAAAGACCAATTGCATCCCAGATCGCCAGCCACTATGTGACACGTGTCTTTTGGTACAACATTCTAAAAGGATTCCTTACTTTTTTCCGTATAGAATATTCTTTGTCTCTTTTACCCTTTATAGTATGTTTTATGTATTCTATTTGTAATTTACCCTTTTGTATTTTCATGTATGTATTGTAACCTTAGTAGGATGAGTATAGAAATCCCCCTTTGTTTGTATACAGACATTATCACTATTTATTATTAAATATAGACATTACCCCTTTTTTAGAACACTCAATTATGTCTTATCTCTTATCTTCCAACTCTTATCTACCTCTTTTAGTCAGAGTTAATGGTAAGCGACCCTAATACTACATTTTTATGTTATATCTAGTGTTAAGATTAGGTTGAGAAGGATTTATCGGTGTATCATATCCAGTTGGTAGCCATTTAAATTTGCTAAACACCCTTTTATTTATTTATTTATGATTCATTATGGTGTAGCCTCTGTGTATATGACCCGAAGACGTATGAAAAAATTAAATTAAAGTTTAACATGTATAACACTAACAAGTATGTTAGAAAAAACCTTCCTTCTACAACAATCTCTATGTCCTAATAAATTCTATTCAGCACAATTTCACTCCCCAAAGGGGTATTCTCAATCAAAGAAGTGCCCAGAAATACATCACATAATTTACAAGCATTCACCATAAGTTTAGCAATACAAGAATAGGATGCTCTGGTGTCAAATAAAGCATGTACTCTGTAATTAAGGATAGTAAGCGCACCTACAAGAGTATCCACATCAATAGTCTCTTAACTTTGCCTGTACTGTTGAAGCGCAAAGACTAGAGCTAGTGCTTTTTAGCAGGGTTTTAGCTGGGGTCGAGCAAGTCTACCCAGCCGACATGGGCATAGGCAGTTGAGTTAGCATAAGGGCTAGCTACATCATCGGCTTAAGTAATGCAAACGGTAGTCTACTGTCCTCTTTGATCATAATGCTCCATGTAAGTCTCTCGTACTTCTATGGTGGTTCATAACTAGGTGTAAGCCTCTTACCTAAGGCTTTCTTCTCTCTGCAGGCCAGTAGCTCTTCTTTTCTTTTCATGCCCTGCTCCAAACTTTTGACTTGCTCAACTATCTCTACATATGTGCCCTTGAACCTTACCATCATTTCTTGCTACTTAAACTCTAACCTAAAGTTGAACCATTTGGTATCTAACCTCTCATCTCTCCTGCTTAGCTTTGGCAAGAACTGGGCTAAGTGGTTCAACTCCACCTCATATTCTGATACTAATTGATCACCCTATTGTAGTGTTTAGTAGGCCTACTCCAACTCTTTAGTACTCTTAGTGATAGAACCAATTACACTTATGTTTTTCATAGGAGCATTCTCCTACTATTAGGTTCCAAAAACCCTTCAAAAAGAAAGTGGCATAGGTTACCTTCTTATTATCCAATACCTTTGTCATAGCAAAAGACTTCTCTACTTCAATGATCTATTCTTTAACCCCTATTGGATCATTCAGCTTAGGGTGGAAGTTATGGGTAATCTTTACAAACCGATCAAAGGTATCCCCACTAGTACGACTACTTATACCAACATCTATAACAACTTACCTCCATATCTCAGCATTCTCCTATATCACCCACACGTACCTCTGAATTTGTTATTGCTACTATACCAACACTCTTACCATAGCATTCATCGAGTTCAGAACCTAGGCAACTGTCACAGTGTCTAATCCTTAACCTTGACCGTGCTAAGGTTGGGTTTGGTTAACTAAGGGTAAGTTGGCCTTGGGCTGGTGGTGCAAGCCTCTACCCTTGAGGTAGCAGTCCTATCTTAGTCTAGCTTTGGTTTGGCAAAGGGATGCAATTTAGGTTAGTGTCCTTATCACCTTAAGGATGTGAGGAAGAACTAGAAGTAAAACTACGTCTATGCATGCTACAAAAGGAAACATACAAACAAAGTCATGAGGTTTAGTTTCAAAAGAAGGGGTTAGATAACTTGAATTTACTACAAATACAAGAAAGGAAAGGATTACTAAGAACTTAAACAAAAGAAGCAACCTTAGCACAAAGAATTGCGTCTAGCATACAATCTTAACACTACTTTACATGCTACTCGTCCATTTCTTATAATCAAATCGTTCACTTTAATTCACAAGTTACTTCTATTAAGGTTCAAACCTCAGCTGTCTATGATTTAGATTTTGAAACTTAAGGCTTTAATATTAAAGCTATATCACCCCAAAAACTTAGGAAATTATAGCCTACTGTGTGTCCTTAAGATCTATTGACATGTCAAAAATCTAGAATCAACCTGTTAGCATCATTACATACTCCATTAATCACCAATCTCCAGTAATAACTCCAATACAATGTTTTAGGGATGTCTTGAATCATCCTTAATCCACCATTACTTACATAATAATCAAACTTTCACTTTATTTTATTTAAAGGAAATAAATTTAACATAACTCATTAACAATTGTCTCAAAATATGAAGATAGCAAACTCAACACCTCATAACCTCTAAACTTAACCAATTGCATACTGCCAAAGATACGGACTAGAGAAGTCTCAAGTGACTTCGTGTAGCTTAAGAAACAACATAAAGATAAAAACAAAGTTTGATAACTCTTTCAACAAGTGCCATAACCCTATTGAAACTACACTGAACTATCTCCATAATCAAAGTAATAGTCATAATAATCAACATCCTCACTATAGTATCCATATTCACTGTAGTAC
This sequence comes from Lumnitzera racemosa, assembly GCA_024138005.1. Classification (NCBI taxonomy): domain Eukaryota; kingdom Viridiplantae; phylum Streptophyta; class Magnoliopsida; order Myrtales; family Combretaceae; genus Lumnitzera; species Lumnitzera racemosa. The sequence continues at coordinate 99,989,220 of JAMXBC010000004.1, forward strand.
TGCTCAAAACCATCAAGACCTATGCTTGCATCTAAAAACAACAATTCCTAAAGGGTAAGCCAAAGCTCAATGCAGGGTATCAAACACATACATGTGTTTATGTAGTAATGTAAAGGACACACATTAACTAAATTAATAATTTTAAATGCAACAACTATAATTTATTGTCTTTAATTAAGTTTGATAAGCAACACAATTCCAGCATCTTAGAACTTAGAGTGACTCATGACTTTAGCACTCAATATATAAATATATATATACAAGTATTAGTATTGGGTCCTCCTCGATATCCTAAGAACCATAGAACACGTAATCTACCTAGATAGTTTCAAAGTAAAACTCCAATCAAGATACCATCGTACTAAGATCATTGAAGTGTTACCCTAAGGTTTGGTCCTCTTTGTCTCTTGGGCCCAGCTAAGTACACTTAACACAAATTATTAAAGCCAAATATGTGTTAGGTTCATTTATACCATTTCTAAGCCTATACACATAAGCACCCTGTACCTAACTGAAGTATTTGCTCAGTATCCAACATAAGTGCCTCACAACCTATCCATACATGAAACAACACGCCCACTTAGTTTTGAACCTATCTAAGGATGTTCTCTAACATAGCAACTTAATCGACTCATGTTTACGTAGGAACCACATAATGAAACTATGATTGCTAAGAAGTTAGTTCGAATTGTTAGATGTTTAGGGTGGAGATTCTTGTTTAGAAAAGTTTAGGTAAGGGTTTAAGATAAGAAAACAAACTTGGAAACCCTTGAAAAACTTAAAGAAACGTTATTGTAAGAATCAGGGTTTATGGTGTCCAAATGCTACTTTAACTAGAATCTAGATGCCATCCTCAAAAAGGAGCAAAATGCCATTGGCATCCTGACGCTCTAAGGGATGGTGTTCAAATACTAGTTGCAATCTACAGAATGCAATGACATATTCATCTCCGTACACAACCTTACTTCTTTTCAATTCTAAAAATTACTCCACCTAACTGAATTCCCAACATCAATATCAAATCACACCCCAACTCATTCGAACAATACTCGAAACAAAGAAACAACACTTATAAATGTACTCTCTAAAATCGTACCTATAGGAAATTGTTAGATACGATACCATCACCAAGAACATGTGGAAGGACACGTATAGGACTATCTTAAAGTTGTTTTACCTATAGCCCTATGCAGAAAATCAAATCTCTTTAAGAGATCTTACCAAAACTCAATGAAAAACAACTACATAACCTTACCTTGATGTTTTATGCCCTTAGATTCACTTTCACCACATAAGATCCATTGTGGGACACCCAAGAAGACTTCTTAAATTCGTTTTGGAGCTGTCTTACATGAAAAAGTGGGTTTTCAATAAGAACATGTAGGAATCATACAATAAAAAGGCATTACAATAACCTTACCTCAGTTTTCTCAACCTGAAAATGTTAATATTTGGTTTTTCTCGCTTTGTGGCTTCAAGAACCTGCAAAAACCCTAGGCAATGGAGCAAGTTAGAGGAAAAAGACTAAAAATGGGTTTCCCAAAACCCTAAGCGACCCTTTTGTACTTAGGGTTCACTAAACTTTTCTATTTTTGAAAATATCCTTTGTTAAAACTGTTGATGCCACACATACCCTTATCTTTTAACTCCCCTTATTTTTATTTTCTTATATTATTTTCTCTTTTATTTTTAGGTTTTACATTTACATCAAAAGATGGTTTCATATATATTAGGGATGAGCAAGTATAAGATAAGTAAAGTATGGGACTTTACATGTACCCTATCCTATAGATACAAGTTCTAAGTTTTTGTATTTAGAACCTATTATACGACACTTTGAAACTATCCTATACCCTGCGAATTCTACAAAGTATAGGGTATTATATAAAACTTGTATTTTTTTTTCCTTTTATTTTCTTTTAAAACCTTTTGTTAAACGCATAATCAATATCAAATAATAGCTACACTATCGCTAAACTGCCGATAATATTTTGTATAAGTTATAATGTATTTTAAATTGAGACGATCTAAAACTTTGATAGACAAAATAGAAAATATTTCTATAGCTAGAAATATTCAAACTTATGGTTAAGTCGTACTGAAATTCCTTTTGTTTTTTTTTTTATTTTCAAATCATAAAATAAAATTTTTATCATACAACAAGATTATTTATACATAGAATATAAAAACCATGAGTGAGTAATTCTAATTCGATAAATTGGATAATAAATTAAGAACTGAGATATTTTTAAAACTTTACTAGACTAAAATTAGTAAAAGAGGAATGAAGGGGAAAAGAAAAAAGAAAAAAAGATAGTGAAGGAAGAGAGATGTTTTTACTAAAAGAAGAAGAAGAAAAAGAAGAAGAAGAAGAAGAAAGGGGAACTAAATAATAAATACAAGCAACGCACAATGGTTTACTATGAATTGGGTTTTTGTTATTATTTTATTCATGAATAAATAAAAGTATTAATATTTTTATTTCTTAATATTATTTAATTATTAGTACAAAATAAGTAAAAGTATCATAAAGTATATATCCTATATATTTTAAAAAACAGGATCCAGAGTGAGACATGCTACCCTATATTCATACTCATAGCCTACCTTAGGAGCAGGTTTCGAGAAATTACTACTCGAAATCAATCCCGTGATTTTTATTGTCCACCCAGAACCTACCTAGTAGAATAGGATCTCAGTAAGTGCCATGTATAATAGGGTTACCCGCTTATCCCTAATATATGTATGTTAAACCAATTTGAATTTCATAACTAATAATAATATTTTTTATGGAAAAATACATTTTTGCTTCACAACATTTAACTACATTTATGTTTGAGTCCTCAGTGTTTTTTTTTTTTCTATTTCAGTTCTCAACATTTTCAAAACTTTATAAAAATAGGATTTTTATTAAATTCACTAAAATTTCCATCCATCTATAATATGTACCAACTTGAAATTGGTGTACAATATGTTGTTTAATACAACAAATACAAAGTATATCTAATTATATAATATAATTAAAAAAAATAATCTTCAATATATTTAATTATTTAATGTAATAATTATTAAAAAATACAAAAAAATTATGAAAAGCAAGAAAAATTGTTATAAAAAAATTATGCAAACTCAAGGCCAATATGAAGCTATACATGCTCAAGATTGATTGAAATTTTGATTGTTTTAATAGAAATTCTATTTTTACAAGGTTTTGAAAGTATTGAAACTTAAATAGTAAGAAGAAAAGAGTTAAGGACTCATAAGAAAATTTGGTAACATTGAAGACTAAAAGTGTGATTTTTCGTATAATTTAATCCCTTTGTCTCTTTCTCACATCCACATGTGAATGGGATCAACGTGACAATAACAACATGACCATGGATTAAAATATTAAGATCATTTCTAGATTTTTTAAACATCCAAATTTACTATAATATTCAATTTATACCTCACCCCAACCATTTTATAAAAATAGGACTTTCGTTAAATACATTAAAATTTCAATCCATCAATAACATTTATCAACTTGAAATTGATATACAATAAGTAGTTTATTACAAAAAGTACAAGGTATATCTAATTACATAATATAATTAAAAAAATAATATTCAATATATTTAATTATTTAATGCAATAATTATAAAAAAAAATTAAAGTAAGAAAAATTGTTGGAAAAAATTGTGCACACCCAAGGCAAATATAAAGCTCTACATGCTCAAGATTGATTGGAATTTTGATGGTTTTAATAGAAATCTTATTTGTGTAAGGTTTTGAAAGTATTGAAACTTAAATAGTAGGAAAAAAAAAAAGAGTTGAGGACTCTTAGGAAAATTCGGTAACATTGAAGATTAAAAGAGTGATTTTTCGTATAATTTGATCCCTCTATCTCTTTCTCACGTCCACATGTGAATCGGATCAACGTTACAGTAATAATACTACTATGGATTAAAATATTAAGATCATTTCTAGATTTTTTAAAGATCCAAATTTAGTATATTACATAATTTATACCCCACCCAACCACATATAAAAGCATTTGCTAGCAATTTATGTTTCAATAAGATAATAAAATGATTCAACTATTTAACAATACGTTTGGAGTACAAAGGGGAAATAAACCATAAAAATAATTTTATTTTTCCATATGGAAAGGAAAAGGAAAAAAATAAATCAGGATGAGACACACGCTTAAACAAAAAAAAAAAAGAATTATATTTACGAAGAAAATATTCGAAATATATATGCTATAAGACAATTAACTCCTGTATGATCCATGTATTATAAAAAATAAATAAATAAATTGATAGTTCAAAATATCTATACATTTTATAGATTTCCACATAGATCAAAGTTTGAATTAAAAAAAGAAAAAAAAAAATCTGTACTTGATCTGGTCACACAAGTCACATCTTGTGTAAAAGCACCATTATTCTTCATGTAATATTTCATTTCAGTATTTCCTGTCCTATTTGGAGAGATGTCTCAATCCAAAATTTAAAAAAAATAAATAAAAAAAAAAAAGAAACAAAAACTTTTGACTTATTTCAAGGAAAATGATTCAAAAAATAAATCAAAATAAAAGATTCAATGCCATTTTTCTTTCCATAAGTATCCACTTGACAATTGGAATATGAATGCCCATTTGAATCATCCGCCGCCGCCGCCACCTTCCGGCAAGACCTGCAGAATTTCCCTCCCTCGCTCTTTGGAGAAAACTCGTTAGCTAACACACGCCCCATAGAAAGTTGCTTTCTCATAAACTCTTTGAATTTGGTTCGTTTGTTTGAATTGGCATTATGGATAGTTAAATTGAGTCTGCGGTTGTTGGGGAATTACCTGCACTAAGTCGTGTGCGAGTGAGTTTATATGAAATCACAGTACGAAATTATGGTACATATACGTTTTTAGTAGAAATATTCGGATTCTTGTGCACGTTCTTATTATCAGAATATACATATAGTACAACATGTAGATTCTGGTAACGGTAATTTTAACAAAAATTTGCATAGACTTCATATGAAGTCACCCATTCATGACTCAACGCAAAAAAGGCAGGTTGTTGATAGGTACATACAAGAAATTCGAAGGCAAAGTTTTTGAGTTGCATCTCTGAATTTCAATCTCAATCTGATAGCATTGGAATGGCTGCATTTTCTTTTTCCGATGACATGGACCAGAGCAACTGCTACTATGGAAACTTACGTGCTATTTAAGAATGTTGCAACTCTGCGTGCTACTACGCTAAGATTGCCGTTAAATTGGCAACTCTGGTCCTCCTTTTTTGCGTTTGATGCACGCCCTTTTTAAGAATAAGTAGGTCATTTATGAGGTCCTTTAAAAAACTTTTAATTTTTCAACAGGATTCTGGAACTATTCAATAGTAGAAAAGTTTAAAATTTTGTCGTATGCCTTAATTGCTTTCATTTCCACCGAGCATCCTACCATTTTCGTCCTGCTTCCCCTTCGGATCATCACAACCAAACATGTTGAATGCTTGAAATAAATAGAAAGATGATGAAATGACGGCGGGGTTCATTCTTTTAGGCAGAAAGATATAAACTGTTGGAAGAGAAAGGTAGTGATCACATACTACGACATTCATTGAACAGCGATAACAGTATTCAAAGTGTTAAAAGAGTATAAATACAAGAGCCCAGAAGATCTACAAGCTTGCGCTTTCACATCAAATTGGTTGTGGAGCTAAATTCAACAAAAACGGTAGCCAGACCTTCCATCTTTCCTGCCTTATGGAAGAGAAGGATTCGGGACATGGATTCTCTTTCACATCCACTAAAATCAAACATAATGAGCTGCCTCTTTTACTTCGATGCTAATCATTTCCTCTTCTTTCTCTCTTACTGTCATATCCATGGAAGGACTCAACTCATCTTTGCTGTTGTCATTTGAAATGTAATTCTGAACCTTGTACTGATGTTTCATTGCAAAGGCCACAAAAACCAAGAAATTGATTGTTCCTAAAATTGCAAGCAACCAGTAGAAGTAATCCAAATTTCCTTTGTTTAGATTGCTTCTTAACCATCTGTTCTTTGTCACTTTGTCCACTATTGACACTAACAAACTGCTTGCGAAGAACCCCATCGAGATGGCACTTAAGAAAAGTCCTGTGCTCATCGATTTCATCCTTTCTGGTGCCTCCCTTATGAAGAACTCAAGTTGACCAACATACACAAAAGCTTCACCAGCACCCACTAAGAAGAATTGAGGAACTAGCCAGAAAGCGCTTATCTGAACGTTTTCTTGATTAAATGCTTTCCTCCTCTCCTTTTCTACTATGGCTGAAGCTATCATCGCAGCCATCGAGAACAACAATCCTATACCAACTCTTTGAAGGCTTGTCAGGCCTTGTGTGTTTCTTGTTACCCTCCGTGCCAATGGAACGAAGACCCTTTCGTTAAGGGAAGTGAAGAAGAGCACCGTAGCTATCAGGAATGCAGAGTAAGATCCAGCAGGAATGAATACAGATCCTAATTTTCGGTTCATGATGGATGCTTGCTCAATGGTGAAGGTGGTCATTTGAGAATAGACTGTCCAAAACAAGATACAGGTGGACCAGATAGGCATAAGCTTTAGCACCATTTTTACTTCTTCAACTTCTGTCACTGTAGAAACTATCCAGGGGTCGGTTTTGCTGGCTTTCTCAGCAGTTTCATCCACGATGGCTGCCTTGTCAAGATAGCTGGTAAAGATACACAGAGAGAGATGGATCAGCATGTTTAGTAGAATGTTTTTGCTATTGGGTTCAATAAAACCATCTATACTGAAAAATGTGAAAGTCTATTAGCCTTCCCTCAATGTTTCTTTTTAGTTTTCACCCGTTTCCGTTACTCTATCACTTTTGCTTGCTTGAGTTTTTCACTGGAATATGCTTGAAATGTTCAAGTGGGATAACTTCCTATATTCCTTCTATGATTGAAGTAATCTAATTGTTTTAAGTTTATAGATATGATGTGGGTTTTTATATTCATTGCTTAACAATGTCAAGAGGCAGAAATGCATTCTTCTTGTTATCAACTCTTGATTTACCTGAATAACTTTGTATGTGAGACCACTGCATTATGGAATTCATTCAAGAAGCTTGGTTGAGGAGGGTGCGGATACGTCCTCTTCTTCCAAGCCAAGAAGAACACCCTCCAAATGACAGTTAATGGGCTTCCTTGTGGCTTCCTGTATCGGTACAACTTTGTCCCTAATAGTAATACAAGGACAGCAATTACCATTGTTCCTGCCGAAATCCCATATCCCCATCCTCTTCCAATGTCATCCTGGATGTATACCAGCACTAGCACCGCAAATAAAGATCCGATACTGATGCCGAAGTAGAATCTGTTGAAGAAAAATATCATGGCCTTCTCTTCCTTTGGATCCGATGTATCAAACTGATCGGACCCAAAACCTGATACATTGGACTTTATGCCTCCGGCACCCAGTGCTATGATGTATAGGGCCGCATAAAGCAGGGCTAGCTGCTGGCCATTAGCCTCGATGCACTCATGATGTAATCTTCTGTAGTCACTGCATGGAGGGGGTCTCATGCTTGAGATGGTGGTGGCCAATGTCAACAGAGTAACACCCTGTTCAAGATTGAGAACTTGTTATTGACCACCCGAACTAACTAGCTTTTCTAAGTGAAAAATACATGGATCTGTTGGAGGTGACAAATTCAAGAGAGTTTTAATTTCTTTTCCCTTGGAAATCATACGACTTGTTAAAATATTATAAAGAAAATTGGTCGTAATCATAAATATCAAAACATCATCTGCAATATTTTTAGTTTTACATGAAAGGTTTGACATCATTTACGTAATATCCCAAAAAAAAAGATAATTTGTTTAGCTACGAGCTACACAAAATCCACGAGTCAAGTATCAAAAGTCTGTTCATCAATTTTTTTTTTATTTATTTAAATGAAAAACCAAACACATGAAAACATCTTGTTTTTAAGAAAACATTTTTTAAGGGAAAACATTTCCGCTAACAAGCGGTTTCCTTAAAATAAACAGGAAACTGAAACAGATCTTGTAATTAGTAATTAGCAAGCATCCTACTACTTATGCCAAGTTCACTTAGGTTGCATGGAATGAACTAGAATATGATATGGTGCTTATGCAAAAGACAAGATCTCTGAAATCACCACAGTATTGGATTGGCAATTTCAGATAACTCACCACAGCGGTTATGGATCCGAAGATTGAAACTGTTCGGTATCTGCCAAGTTTAGCGTCTGCTAGGAAACCACCAAGTAGACCGAGAAGATTGAGTGTCCCCATGAAGTTTGTCACTATATTTGCAGATTTCGCAGATGGAATATGCAAATCACCAACTAGGTATGTCACCAAGTTCATTGATATGCCCATGACACAAACTCTCTCGGAAAGTTCAGTACCTGATTCACCATATGGACAAAGATATCCTTTCAATATTCTTAATGGTCTAGCTATAACAAGAAAACACACACACTCATGTTGCATCGATGGAATATCCACGAATCGTTAATTATGACGTAAATGCTAAAGGACACACCGATCTATTAAGTGTAGGAATTTTTATATCAGTGGAACTAAATTTAACGTGAATAGTAATCGAGTTGGTGAAGTACCTAAGATTAAACCAGCAGCCAACCATCCTCCGGTCTTAGTCTTGTCCGCAGGATTTCCTCGATAGTCCACAACAGATCCATCGTCTGTACCACCTTTTTCGCCATGGCTCGTGACGTGAACCTGCAATCATTTCCATGAAAGTTGTTACGAATAACCCAAAATGGTGACTCTGCATTGACTGATTTAAATAAATAAATAAATAAAAAAAAAAAAAACAGAAATATTCTATTAACAGAAAACGAAAAAGGGGGTACTAAAAACAACAGTACAGCAACTTACCATATTTGCGAGAGGGAGTAAAAACGGGGAAGAAAGTTGAAGGTTATAATGTGTGTATTGCTTCTAGTGAAGGAACTTGAATGGCTTGGTCCTCGTACATGGTTGGTCTTGCCATTTATATGCGTAAGTTGTAACTGTATGAGCTATCAAGCTCTAATCCGTGTGGTATCAGGGTAGGGCCTGGGTTTTTGCATTCGAAAGTGACACTTCCGTGCATCCAAAATAGCAAAGTGCTGAGTCATTGATCTTGGTCGGTTTCTTTTTGAGTTACTACTGTGTTTGTGGGTTTTTAGTTTTCTTGGAGGAACTCAGTGGTCAATTCCGGACACTAACTCTTGACTGAACCCAATAGCCTAATATAGGAAAAGCAACATGGCTCCATAAAGTTGCTTCCACGTGCATCAATGGAATGGCTCCAAGTGTTGGCGTTTGGTTTTTTGGAAAAATCAAAATGTTCATGATTGTATTGGTTGGAAGAAAATTTTGGGAACAAATACTGACCTATTATTAGTCTGCGTATCATGGCTGGCTTTAGATAAGGAAATTGCTTGTATGGTCCGGGTTTGTAAGTTGGAAATAAATCCTCTCCATTTGATTCTCTCGGTTCATCTCAAATAATTTAGATTATTTACACTATAACAATAAATTGGGCAAAAAATTTAATAAAAATTATTTATTGCATAAATGTACATATAGCTTATAACTATCATTCATAACCGAACATATAATAATATGGATGATATTTTTTTCAAAAAATATCCACTGCTAGTTACACACTACATATATATATACGTATACTGTGTATTATCTAGAGATTTCTTTATTAAAACCATAAATTAAAGAAAATTAAGAGAACAAAAATACAAAAGATACAAATCAATATAAGGCTTAAGAGTTCTATTGTCATGGTATGGCATCGTATCTAATATCAGTAGCCATGTTTTTGCCATATGCTAATAGGAAAAAATGGATTATTTAAAGTTATATATTTAACGGTTAAGATTATTTCAACTTTCATGATATCATGATATTATTTTTTTTTAATTTAAATCATTAATTACATATAGTTACAAACTAAGTTTAAATGATCCAAATCCTAATTAATAACATATTACATCTCATGCCATATTAAGTGTGGAGGGCGGTTGCGTTGTGCGAAACTAAGAGCAATAAGCTGCTTTTTTTTTTTTTTTATATTACACTTTCCATCCATGATATATCTTACTAAAGCAATTTAAAGTCAAAATTTAGTTCAATTTTATAAAATAAATCAATGAGGACTTCATATGAGGCCACTATAGAAGCTTTTCGATAAAAGTATTTAGGTTTTTATGTTCTTGGAGTGTCACTGAGTATTGGTATTTATACTTAAAAAGGGCACAATTTTTAGGGTAGGTTAGTATTTCCTTTTGCATAAGATTTTTTTAACATAAAATAATACGATCGGCCAACAGTCAGATGACGTCCTGTTTTGGTATTTATAATAAACAAAAAAACATAAATTTTAGGGTAGATAAATTTTTTCTCGCAAGAGATTCTTTAACTTAAAGGAATTCAGTTGACCATTACCAATATTTGTTGAGCTGTTAGCCGATGAACTTGTATTGTACTTCTAAATAATGTTCATGGTATGGTACATTATCTATAATATTGAAGGACGAAACCTATTAGATATCTTCGATGACACAGCTTTCCAATATTAGTCGTCATTAAGTAATTTCTCCATGACATTAATTACAGTTTTTACCACAACACAATCAATTTACCTGCACGATTCTTGACACAATCTGGCATTGCGTTGTAATTTAAAATTAATCATGATTCTTGAATTTGCAAATACGTGTGGGAACCATTCTTTTGTTCAATATCAACTTTAGATTTTTATTTTTATTTTTTCATTTAAATATTTATAATTAAATGGTATCAATATTAACACTAGTCTCCTAATGAAAAGGCCCAAGCTCAATATTCCTCTCTCCTTGTTATAAAGGAGAAAAAAAAAAAAAAAAACTATAGATCCGTTCCTTTGCATAATGAAATGATTCGACTGTTTAATAAGTCCAATTTGCTTATTATGTTTTTTTCTTAGTATCGCTCCTATAATTGAACAATCCACTTTAGCGAGGGAGATGTCATTTTGAAATCATTATTCAATTTTTATTTCATTTATATTATCAACCATAACTGATTATTCAGCTTCGCATCCTTTACAATAATATAGTAATATCTTATCGAAGACACTATGCATTAGATGATTTCAAACTCTTTTTTATTATGGATGTGTGTTTTTAGAATATTTTTTTAGAAGCTTAATATATATATATATATATATATATATAAGATTGGAAGGAAATTTTGGTTTAAACTACATTATTAAAGTTTAGGACCATTTTACTGTCTTACATGATTTGGAGAATACATTATTTAAATTATTAAGAAAAAATAAAGGTGTTACAACAAATTAGATGAAAGGATATTGATTTAGTATCATCATATAAAAATATGTATTTACTGCTTTATATTAAAAAAATTGCACATTTTTTTCAGATGAAAGATATTTCTATGTGATATATATTTACATGACTATTTTATTATTTTGTATACAATTATAGTGCAGGTGTAGTATGTGCTAATCTAGTGTAAAATGACTAAATGGAAACTCGAATGAAGTTTTGAAATTGCTTCGAGTTAATATATAGACATTTTTTTTTAATAGAATGAATAGCGGGTATACTGGCTGCTTGATTGGAAGGCTTGGATCTTATCCAATAAGACCACATGAGAGGAGGAGGAGAAGACCATCTCCTGTGCACAGCTTGAATCCTTTCCAATTAGTTAATGATTTCCTCAAATAATTGAGCACGGTCGGCCAACCCTTAATGTCCCCAATTAGGTTGGATGGTCCAAAAATATTTTTTTTTTTTTATTTGTCTGATTGGCGACTGTTTAAGACTTAAAAAACACTTCAATCCACCGAAGATAAAGAATTCTGCAATTTACTGTCCGATTCCAAGTCGGCAAAGTCACGGGTTGTTACTTGTTACTGTATAAGAAGTTAATTATTATTATACCAGGCATTAGTGATTCGGTAGGAGGAGAAGGTATGGGTAATCATATGCATCTATTATGATTTGCATCTTCTATTATACTTTGATATACCATAAATAATGAAATCTATATGTTAAAAAAATGGAAAAAAATACATTTTTAATCTTCAATGCTTATATACTTTCTATTTAACTTCTAAATATTTTTTTTAATTTAAATCATTAACGTTTTTAAACCTTACAAAAATAAAATTTTAATCAAATATATTAAATTTTTAGTTCATCTTAGACATATATTAACTTCTCATTGGCCTTGGACTGTTCTATCAAGATGGTTAGGATAGATATAATTTTTTTCTAACCCCTTTTTCTATTATCAATCATTTTTTTTATTTTTCATTATAATATATTAAAAATTTTGTTAAATTGATTATTATGGACCATTTTGAAATTGATATATATCATGAATGAACAATAAAGTTAATAAATTTGACGGAAGTCCTGTTTTTATAAAGTTTTGAAAATATTAAGAACTCAAATTTAAAAAAAAAAAACATTTAGATACAAATAAGAAATGATAAATGTTAAGGAATAAAACTGTATTTTTCCCGAGAAAAAATCGTTGAAAGGTACAGTTATTTTTTATGGATACAATTTGTCGTCGGTACTAATTTTCCAGTGAATATTTGCACCACCTACCGTTTATCAAACTCCAGAATTGTTGGTTGCTGCGGATGACAATTAAAAAAGAGTGTGCACAGCGCTTTGTGAGGTTGTTGCAATAGTGGTTTAAAAAAAAAAGAAAGAAAGAAAGAAAGAAAGAAAGAACGTAGTTGTAATTGTTGTCATCATGGTGCAGCTCAACTATTACAGATATAATCAAGAATTTTTTTTTTTCTAAATTCAAAAAAGTTCCGGTGATTTCAGCATCAATCATCAGAATGGATTATGGTATGTTTGTAGGATCGATGACCACCCACTAATACAATCGACACATTGATAGAACATGGCTCATCCTTATCAACTTAGCTAACTTTAATTTTTATTAACTAAGTTTTGGTAATTAAAAGGTTTAACTCGTGCATAACGATGGAAATTTAAAAATAAATAAATAAATAAATGGGAAATGAATAAAACGAGTAGAGTGGAAATTTCTTTTTTTTTTTTTTCCTTATTTCCGTTTCGATAATGAATGTTCCAAATTATTCGAGGAAAAATTGTTGGGACAAGTATTGTTACAACTTCATATAATTATTATCTATGTGCCTGTTAATAAAAGGGGAAATGAATACGGTTCTTATTGAGAGCAGTAACAGGCTAAATCGCACTAATAAAATCAATTTTTACGAACTTTTTATCATTTGTTAAACTATTTTAAAAAGTATTTGGTTGGGAAAAATAAATTGATGCAACAAGTGGTTAATTTTTAAATACCTCATGTTGTGATTCGCCATTTCAGGAGGTTGCCTGATGTGATTTGGTCGTGTGGCTGTCTGCTTTGCTCTATTCTAAATCAATTGGTTTCTATTGGTTTTAGTCAAGCACATACATACATAGAAGCAAAACCAACCCGGGTTGGTAGTGGTGGTGGGTGTGGAGTGGTTATGAAAGAAAGAAAATGAAGAAAAATAACTTTTTATATTGAAAAAAAATAAGGACTTTACTGCCTCCAGAAATTAAACATTATGTTTGGCAACTTTTGATAAAAAAAAGAAGAAGAATGAAGAAGAAGAAGAAGAAGATAAAAATGAGTAAAAATTAAGAGAAAGGAGTGAAAGTCGAAAAAAAATATAATTTTACTTTATCTTTAAGAATATTAAAAGAAAATGAAGAGAAATATGTTAATTTTTTTCTTTCATTTACTTTACAAAAGGGAAATAAAGAGTAACAAAATGTGTATTTGAAAAAGTTCTCCCTAATTCATTTTGTTAAGCGATTTTTTCTTGTGATTTTAATCCCCTTTTTCCATCACTTTCCATTCTTCACTTATACTACCAAATAAAGCTTCTTCTTTTTATTTGGGTTAATTTCCTTCAATTTTCTTTCATTTCAACACATCTAAATTCATGCAAACACAAGTTGAATATGTATACTTGTCCAATCTCTAACACATGAAGATCATGTACACTTAATCATATCCCTATTCTTATTTGGTCATATTACTAACATTGTAAATGCTCCACACAAGAGAAATTAAGAGAAAACAAAGTTTCGTTCAAATTAGGGCGTGTGTCGCGATCTTGATGGTTGTGATAAGAATTTGGAGATGGTTAGGAGCATGTGACTTTCTACTTCCACTAGTGAAAAATTCGAAGATGGGAGTCAAATTGATACAACAGCGTAAAAATTTCACTATATTCTATTTTTATCAATTATATCAATGCGAGACACAAATAAAACCCAAGTTATATTAGAATTTTTTGGATCTTCTCTAATTTTGCCTGTACTTGAGATGAAATAATTAATCATAAAGCTGTGCACCTTTCCATCTCGTATTGTTCCAGAAGATAAAATAATCGGACTCTAAACGCGCGCGCGCCAAAAAAAAAAAAAAAAAAAAAAAAAAAGAGGTACCTCTAGCTTTTCCCGATGTGGTCCAAAACGTGAAAACTATTAAATCCAAACTCCTTGAAAGATGAAACCCTCCCATGGTCTCTGAAATTCTGCAATAATTAATTGAGGAATCTATTACAACCCACATGTATGTTTGACACTTTCCTTAGCACATATGCATATTTTGACATTTTCCTCCATGCTATTCTTATCCTACTAGCCTTTGTTTGCACGAGTTTTGCTAGTCCACTCCTTCATTTCCCAAGAGTATTAAAATCATAAGTCAATTGGAATAACTTGTAGCATATTTAATCATCCTCAGACAAAACTCCACTCGCTTCACGCCATCCATCTTATTTGGATAAATTTTACTACTCTAAACTCTTGAGAGTAAATTATAGAGCACGACTCCTTGTATTGTTTTATATATATGTTATGGGGGTTTAATTCCTATCTTTTAAGTGGAGTGTGTATGTCTCCAAATTTTCACTATTTTGTGCTTACAAAAGACAATAATGAACAGTAATTAAAAAAATGAAATTTACAAAATCAGGACAAAAAGAAGCAATAACTCTCATTTTGTTATCTTTTAGTTTTTAGATATGTTGCTATACTTATTATTATTATTTTTATATTACCTTTTTATTTCGCAGTTGATCCCATTGTAGGTGACTAAAAACATTTTTTTAGGATCTGAGAGTTTAAATACTCTAATTTAAAAGTTAAAAAAAAAGTCATATATAAATAAAACAAACATAAAAGGATGTATTTACAATTCATCCAAACTCTTATACTTATCCAATTATTCAATTGCTATCTATATTTTATCAATAGCATATTACTGTGTATACTTTGAATTGAATAAATAAGATGTACAAATTGTTGTTAAAGGATTGTTGGTACCTGTCTTCAGATTAAAAGATGAAACTTTGTTGAGACGTTGTGTATCTACTTTTCATCTACAAATAAGGTTCCTTTTCTCTTGCAAAATATAAAATGTATATAAAAAGATGTATTTACAATTCATTGAAACTCTTATAGCTATCCAATTACTATCTATATTTTATCAATCACATATTGCTATCTAAACCTTGAAACGAATAAATAAAATATACAAATTATTGTTAAAGGGTTATTAGTAGCTATTTTTAGATCAAGATTGCATTTGATTATAACGATAAGACAAGACAAAGTATAAGGAGAACTCAACGGTATAAATTGATTGTGCCATATTTGGTTTACATGATATTGAATACAAAATTTATATTAAAAGATTAATTAGTTATATTATAAAATAAATAATTTTTGTAATATTTAATAAAAATAATATTAATTAACTCAATATTATAATATAGAATGATATTTTCAATAATACAAAACATTTTTTATTTTTGTTAAATAAATTTTATTTTTGTCCCATAGAGTAAATAGAACAAAATTTAAACTTTTTATCTAATCATTATCTTAATTTTTATTCAATCATTAAATAAATTTATTAAATCAAATACAGAATAAAATATTTTGTCCAGTCTAATAGCACAAAAATTGGGCAATCAAACCCAACCTAAGAGATAAGATTGCATTGAGATGATGTGTGTTTGCTTTTTATCTACAAATATTTATCATGTAAAGCTGATGTCGTCCATCTATACTATATTACTTTTTACCCCTTTTTAAAGAGGAATGATAACGGAGAGGGGCTCACACTTTGCCAGCACGCGTGATATGAATCCCATTCTCATCTTGATTTCCGAATCTAATTTAGCTGGGTGGCAGTGTCGTTTTTCTCGCTGCTTTGGTGTCCTATAGCTTCCTTTTTGAATTAAATTGTAATATTTCCCATCTTTCTCATTTTATCCAAGATGTATTCAAGCCAATTCTACTGTCCACTCCTGACTACCTTTCCCAAAGTAGCATCAGAGTTGGTGACCAGCACCATCAATTAGCTGAGATTTCGCGATTTACGCTAGGGCTAGGGCTAGCACTAGGCTTGTGGATCTTGTAATTTCAAACTTCTAAGATTCTTTTGGGGGAAAAAAAGGGTCTAAGATTCTAAAACTAAAAAAAGGATCTCCTGTAAGAATTAAGTCAATATTTTCATTTTCTAAGATATACATTTCTTTAAGAAAAAATTCAAAATATCAAAAAGGTTTTTTCTTTATTTCTTAGGAATGCTATGAAAATCCTTCTTTTTTTTTTTTTTTTTTTTGGTTTTTCCCAAGTACTCAATCGGCATTATTACACCCTAAAAAGAGTTGGTGACAAGAGTTGGCGTAATATATAGGGAGGAACGTGTTCGAGCAGAACTATCAAGTAGCAGGTTCCAAATGCCAAACCGGGATTGGTTTGGTCACGTGTGGTTCGTTGTTAGGTTATTAAACTTGGCGGTTGGGCGGTCTCAGGTCGTGGTTTTTGGACCTGTGAATCTGCCATTACTCGATCAAAATTATTAAATATCCTGCGAGTTTGCTACATTGGCTATATTGTTGAAATGTAATTCCTTAAATGGTTTATGTCTTAATGAATACATTGACCGATTATTTATTTTGTTCGTAAAACCCATGTATATAGCGTTGGAGAGCCACTATGTATTATGGGAGTATTAATCATCTTACCAAAAAAAACAAAAAAAAAAAAAACAAAATTACAAAACCGATGCAAAAATTCAATAAGATAGTACTATTACCCTTGTATAAAATGTCGAAAACCATAAATAAATAAAATTAAATAAAATGTTCACAAAGGTGGAGAATTGCCAAAGGTTACTTGTTATTCAAATTAATGCAAGTAATGATTTTTAGTCGTTTCTACCTTTACTAATTTCAAGAGTTGACCTATTGATGCTTCCATCTAATGTGTTGAAATTACTAAAGTAGTCATCTTTAGATTGGTTCTCTTCTTAGTTCGGTTCTCTTCTTAGTTCTATACCAGTCTTCAACACAAGCAAGCAGTTCGACAGAAATGGTTGATATATTGGCCCAGTGGTTGTTAGAAATCAATTCACCCATGCTAAATGCTTCATTGATAGCAGTCACCGATACAAGAGCTGCAAAAACATGTTAAGCCATGCAAGAAAGGATAGAGAATGTTTTTGTGTGCTGCATGAGATCGTCTATGTAGCAGTGGTGTGTGGGAGACTGGTTGGAAATAGACCACAATATCTAATTGCAAATCGAGAGACAATACACTGGTCAGTACGAAAATGTTTCTATACAACCATGAAAATTTTAAGTATTGCTAAAAGCCTTGTGCACGTTTCTCAAGCATTTGGGTGTACGATATTTTCGGGAGATGGACTATAGCAAATTACATAGTACAATTTTGTAACCTACAGTGCTTTATAAAAGTTCGTATATCGAATTCCAAACATGTTACGGTCCTCCTTAAATTTCAATGGCCACATTTCATTATCTAAACTCCACTACACCTTATTAATGGATGGATGATCCAACAAATAATCAATTTCCATTTTAAAGTTTAATATGGATGTACCGTACTTAACATATAGGTTCGATATGTGACAGATGCAACAAATGGGTGAAAAAAGAACCACCAGCGTGGGTTTGCAAAGGGCTTGCGATTCCAAGTCGGCATAGTGTTTGCCATTGCATCGTCAAAACTGATTAAGAAATCTTTCTTAATCAATGCATATTCATCTAAAATAATGCTTCAATTGTAAATTTATTTTATACAGCGTTCCTTCGCTAATTTTACTACATGCAAACACTTATTTATTTAAAAGCTAGTCATCGTCTACCCAAAGACAAGCGATTCCGACATGTGAGTTTTTGTTCTACTTGCCCATCCATATATAAGCATAGATGGAAAACATGTTTATCAAGAAAATTTAGCTTAGCTAAAAGCCCTCTCTTTCCATGGTGGTAAAGTTGAACATTTGCCTTTATGCATTGTTATTATAAAATGTGACAGAACACTAGGATTTAAGAATGTTTGTTGTATCTTACAAAGTTAGAATGCTTACCCGTACAATGGGATAAGTGTATATATACTATCGTTTTGCATAATCCTACTTTTTTTCTTCTCCTTAAGAGTATTGAAATACTTTGGAAGGATGAAAAGCACCATACATCAAAATTTGCCTCCATCCATTTTATAATCCGTAGTCATTTGGATGTCTCGACTGCAAGTGCTTTACATAAGATCCATAGCCATCGCCCCTCCTCCACGAATAATTCTTATATAGTAATTGCAATCCCCTCGTGTCTACTCATTTAGACTCGTAATTTCACGAAGATACTTAGTGAAAACGCGTGATATAATGGCTATGTTAGCTTACCACTGCCAACAAGTTTTTCACATTGCTTCCTTTGTTCCTCCTCCTCCGATTCTTGTCCAAAATAAGCTTACTCTTGGACCTCTAGCTGAGGAGCTCCATACTACGTAGGGATGTGGGTGCTCAAAACCACACATCATGAGTTCAAAGTCCGCGCGATGGAGGATAGACCATTTTCATTCATCGTCATATCTTCGTTGAAATGATAGAAATTACCCAGCCTGTCTATATTGTAGATAAACTATGGCCACGTTTTTTAGCTTTTCCCTTATCTTTGTTAGAGCATCTCTTTTTGGCAGAGTTAGATGAACTATGGAGAAGACTTACAATTATATGTATGGTTTTTTAACTTGTTAAAATAATAATAAAGACTTTAGCCAATAAAAAATAAAATAATAAAATGGATGAAACTTGCAAATATTAAAAAGCTCGTGTAATAGAAAAAAATCATTGTTACAATTGGGAATAACAAAAATATATCAACAGCAAAGAAAAGAAAGTTGAATAGAAAGCAAATAATATAATACACCAGAAAGCAAATAGTAAAGTATAGAATAGTTCAAAGAGCAATATAAAGTGCATTTTTTTTTTTTAAATGCATGAAATATAACAAGAATGATATGTTATTTATATTGCTCTTTAAAGAATGTTGCCCAATGTTCTTTTCCAAATGTTTAAATTCCAAGTTTTCAAAAATTGCAATATAATCTAACAACCCCTTAGTGCCAGAAAGACCTAGACGCTCCACAACTCCTTTCTTTTTTTTCACTTGCTTAAATTTTTGCTTTCAGTTGCTTGTTGCAACAAAGTTTGCTAAGATTAGTCATGATTTAACATGGTCTTCCACTTGGCCATAATTTTTTTAAATAATTGCTAGCGACCCGTCATGGAAACGACAAGTCCACATGTTGGACACCAACTCACCCCTGACCCATGGATCCATCGAGTCCATAAGCAAGTTATGAACTACTAGTCTAGTTCTTGGAATCACCACAGCGATTTGATGTCAAGACATGGCTCAATGTAGATCGGTGTCCATGTCTAGTGTAAGGTTATTTAATGGTACATTATATTGGAACTATTTACTTTTTCCAAAATGATATTTGATAAAGGGTGTTGCTAAGAGTAGACAAAGAGAAGAGTAGTGCTCTTAACTTATGAACCACAAAAACTTTTATTGTATCTTAAGATGGATATGTCAATATTTTAGCTTTTCTTAATGCATATATTGAATCTTTAAATTTTGAGTAAATTGCAAATACTTGTAGATTTGCTTCATATGTAGGTAGGTTTTATGTACTCTTTTTTCTATATTTTTTACTATTGTATCTGATGACAAAATATTAAAATAGGGTCTAGAAGCACCATTTTCTAATGATTTGAGGTCTAAATGTTAAATTTTAAAGATAAGGACTTTATGTGTACATAAAATAAATATAAAAGGATATAAGGGTAATTTACTCAGAATTTTTTTAGCAATAAACCTACTCCATCTTAATGGATGAATAATATCCATATTATATGGGTCATGAAGAATAGTAGCGAGTAGCAACTTCATTAGTTTTGGCAACTAACCATGGTGTATTGTCACAACTTTGAGTATGATGGCCCAAATTTTAAGATGGATGCTTTTAAGGGATTGAGAAACTTTTGAGCACATGAAAGAGGCTTTACAGCCTAGAAAATTAACTCTTCGGTTCATAAATTTCTTAAGGATGAGTTAAACGCTTTTAAACTTGTTATGCTAGCATTCTGCTATGAACTTTTTCTCTCCATAATAAATGATAAGTTTATGAATGGACCAATTATTTTCAAACAAATGAACTCTTCTTAAAAAATAAAAATAAAAAATAAAAAACAAAGCACATATGATGGTTAGCATCACATGCTAGGTTCCACAGATGGTTTTGATAGGATTTGGATTCACAAATGGTTAACTTCTGGCGCACCAAAAAAAAAAAAAAAAAAAAAAAAAAAAAGCTAGATTAACTGTATGAAACTCAAATTACAGGCCATATTTAACCCATAAGGCAATTATTTTGCTTTCTTTCCTTACATGTGATTGGAAAGAATATATTTCAACTCATTGAAATTTTATCTTTAAAATTTCTCTTAAATTTGAACCCATAACTGATGATAAAATTAAAATAGATATTTTCTATTTTCTACTCAGATCAGTCAACATCCTTACTTTTCTATCAATCTTTAATTTTAATCCTCTTTTTTAGTCGTAATATCCGTATAGACCGAAATTCCGCCATGGTCAGAATCTGACGGGTAATAAATACCATGACTGTCTTGGTGGCAAGTCTCTCTCCATCTCTCTCTCTCTTCATTTTTTTTTTTCCCTTATTTCAGTTTTACTCGTGAATTATAATGAAGATTCTTTTGTCGTATTACTTGGAGCATTAGAGCTCATGGTAAACGTGATATAAAAACTATGAGAGTTCAAGAGTATATTGAAAAGCTGCATGGATGCACTAGAACGCGTGATGAGCATTATCATTGAATAATAGCAACACACATACACTCTAGATATAGAATATCTTGATCTAGTCTTTCTACTCTGGATTTCAATTATTGCATGCCATATGCACCTGCTTTATTTATATATTAATTCTTGGAATAATAACAGCAGAAATTTCTGATTTTCTATAATGATAATAATAATAAAATGAAAAAAAAAAAGAAAAAAACAATCGACAAGGAGAGAATTAGGTGCATGTGTGGAAACTTTAACGTTACCTAACTTTTGCCCATAAAATATGATTTCTGCAAATTGTATATCATGAGGAACTCATAATTTATCTTATAATAATTTAAAGATAAATACCAACTATGCATCTTGAAAATGGCTAGTCATGATACAATTTTAAGTCAAAAACAACTATTGAACCATATGTCCAAGTAAAGAAAATTAAGAATTATATTTTGACACTACTTGTTCCATTTAGTTGTGAATTCGGTATCATATAACTGTACAAAGGCTGCCATAAGCTTGCTAAAAGGAATGTCCCACTTGATTAAAATTCGATAGAAAGTTTTAATTTTTCAAGGTAAGGAATGTTATATATAATTTATTTTATTCCTTTTATTTTCCTTGAAGCATTAGTCTAAATGTTATATCAGTATGCAGTTGAATCAATTTGAGGGGTACTGGATACCAAATTTTGATATTTCCAATCACATAAAGATCACACAATTGAAAAAATTCTTCTACTTGGGTCAATATTCAAGAATTGAAAATATTATGTTGATTAGAAAAGTTTCAATCAACCTACCTAATCTTTTGATATATTTTACACTTGTCTTTTTTTTTTTTTCCTTTTACTTATATCCACTTATTACTATGAAATAAAAAATAATAAAAAGGAAAATGATTTAATTAAAAACATTAGATTTGTCAAGACTTGTCCTGGAAAAAAAGTGAAATTTTTTTTTTAAAACTCTGATCTGATTGTAGTATCCTTCTTATAGCATAGTTTGCGCTGCAAACTTTCAAAAGTGGGTCGTCGACGTAATTATATAATATTTTATTTGCGAGTTATGTGACTAATATGTTAAAACTTTGTATCGAAGTACCTTTAAATGTACACAAACTTGTTTATAAAACATTCGTGTGAATGGTGTTGTGACCTAAAAAGGTTAGTTCTACTATTATGCACTTCAATAATGATTTGAAATTTCGCTTGATGGACCTGTACTTGATTTCTTTTACCTCTTTTTTTAAATCTTTTTCCCAAATTTTCTATAATTTGTTAGTCGTTTTCTTTTGGCGCTTTGCCACCAAAGCTTCTAAAATCTTGAAATCTTTCACCAGTGAGTTTTAACCTTGTAAATGATTGTGTTACCTTACGTAATTACATGAAACCTGATTCTCTAGTTATGTGACGAAATTTGAAAATAATTTGATTCCCCTCAAAACAAAAACACACACACAAAAAAAAAAAAAAGTTATTTTAGGTCAAATGGTAATATTTGCTAACTAGTCTCTTCAATAGAATGAATTAAATTCAATTTTCTTTCCATTCCCAAAGTTTTAATATGATAGCAATTACGGAAAAAATTAAACTTCTATCTGCCTAAACCAATTTTAAGATGCTTATCCGATATTACTTCAAATAGTATAAGTCATGACTCATTTCATTGTGTCAAGTTTCATAGAAATACGATATCAATTGAAAAAGTTATAAGCTGTTAGGTGATATTAAGTTTCTTCATTCTTATTTCTTTTTATCTTTTTTATTTTTAACTTCATTGTTTTCTACATATATTAACTTCTTAAGGCTATTTAACCTTTTTAATCACTTTCATTTCTTCCAAACTATCAGAGACAACAAAAAAAAAAAAAAGAAGAGAGAAAATGCATTCAAAGTTGGCATTCTGAAACGTAAATAAAAAAAAAATAAAAAGAAATTTCATGTGACAATTATTTAGGTTTTCAATAATAGCAGCTAGCATATTTTTTTTCTCCCGATATGTTTGGCATGGAATGCCTCTCCCTTCTCTTTGCATAATGTTTTTTAACTATTAAAAAAGGAAAAAGAAAAGAAAGAAAGAAAAAGGATTGCCAATTGGGCGGAAGGATATTGTGGCATGTTTGTTGGGCTAGAAAACATATTGGGGTGGGGCACTAATCTTGTCCTTATCCCAACCCCGTGAACCATTGTAACTTCCTTACAACCTTTTTATAGGACGATAACTTGAATTTCAATTAATGGAAAATTGTCACATCAATCAAACACATATATACAAGAAGAGTGGCAGAGGAAGGGTTGGGATACAAAACCCAATTAAAATGACGAATTTATCTCCTTAAAAGTCAATACATCCCATATAGGTGATATAACATATTTTTTTCCAAAAGAAGAAAACTACCAATCGTGTGCAATAAAACGCTCAAAAACGATAGCATAATTACACGTAGACTTAGGAACCGAGCCGAATTGCCATGAATTGATGGACTGCAGTTCAACAAATCATTGAACCGTGATCAGCTCATTTTGGGCCCATTCAAACGGGCTCGTGTACCAAATTGTCCATATTTTTTCTTCATATTTGTGGTATGTGTATATATAGGTATATTATATACATATATTATATTGCATATATGTACATTATATAAATATATACAATTATAAGCTATTATATATATGTAAAATACAGTAAAAAAAAGAAATAATTTTTTTTACTTTTTTACTCTAATTTTACCACGAATGTTATCTAAAAGCATCGTTGATGAATTATGTCGAACGGTTACACTCACAATGCCAATGAATTATTGTGTAGAACAATCCTATATTATGTGGTAGGGTTCAATTCAAACATTTTATTTATCTCTTTTTTAGTTTAACTTTACTTTGTTTTCTCTCTATTTTTTTTTTATATATTAATATCCAGGTTAAATCAGTAGGTTAATGGCTAGTTCATCATATTGACAATAACCAACCGGTCTAAGCGAGTTGAAGATCATAAACTACTTAAAGCTACATAAACTGGCAACCTTTAGACCAGTTTTGGTTCACCTCATAAGGACTGGTTCATCGAATTGAAACCATTAAAGCTGGTTTATGCTTTGAAACAAATCCTTCCTTAAGTCTAATTATACATAAGTAGATGAAATAAAAAGAAAATAAAAAAGAATAAATACATAAATAAAACCACATTTTATAATTGCTACCAATAAGTTATTATTAGTACAATCAATATTCAAACTAACCAAACCAGTAGAATCAAACTTGTGATGATGGATACATAGAATAATGGATTGATAATGGTGAGAATGGTAGAAATAAAACAAATTTGAGAATTTTTACTTATCTAAAAAGTGAAGATTTATGGATACTAAGATTGATTGTGATAAATCTACAAATTTAGAGTAATGAAGGAGGAGAAGAGATTTGGAAAAGAGTGTTTGTGTTGTACAGTTAGAGTTTATTGAGTTTTTTCTTATATTAATTGTAGATTTTTTACAATCTCATTCACTATTTTTACAGAATCAATACTACCCTTTATCACACCATCGATTTAATATTTATTAAATTTAAACTATTAAACTAATTGTACTGTCAACCATCTGAATCTAATGAATTTAAATAAATGGTGAGATAAAGAGTTGGACTACTCCAGTCAAAATAATGGATGAAATCGTACGAGTTCTCATTGTTTATCACTATTTTACTCCAAAATCCATACTCCGTAATATTTACTTATTTCAAGGTAAAATATTAAATTTTTCTTTTTACTTCTTTTTTAAAAATAGATTATAATAAACACAAAGAAACTTTACACGAGTAATGCTCTAGGAGTTATATCTATTGATAAGTCAAATAAATACTTGTTTTTCATAAAGTGTCTTATCAATGTTAGAGTAAGAATAATTTCCACTTTAGGCCCTTCTTAATATGTGTATTAGAACACCCGATGGGACTTGTCATGCAAATATATCGAATTTCTATAATAAACATAGTATAACATCAACACTATATATATATGTATGTATGTGTGTATATATATATATATGAACCACAATATTAATCTAGATTGAAGTCTTATCTTTATGAAATTGTCAAATCATATTGTACATGTTTATTAACAATGCTTTTTCAAGTACATCATGACCATATATATTAAATATACATATATATAAATACACTTATAGTTTTCATTGTTTTGCTAATTTTTTATTTAAGTCATCAAACTTTTTTTCCCCCTTTTTGTCCAATGTTCAACATTTTCAACCTTTTCATAAATTAAGATTTCCATTATCTTCATTAAGTTTTTCACCATCATTAATCTGTGGTAGCTCCTTGGTTAATAATAACTAATTTAAAAATATTTCTATTAAAATATTTCATTATACAAAATAATAAAAAAAATAAATTTTA
The DNA here is from genome assembly GCA_024138005.1 of Lumnitzera racemosa. Lineage (NCBI taxonomy): Eukaryota > Viridiplantae > Streptophyta > Magnoliopsida > Myrtales > Combretaceae > Lumnitzera > Lumnitzera racemosa. The sequence continues at coordinate 100,014,898 of JAMXBC010000004.1, forward strand.
AAAATTATAGAAAAGAAAAATAAAAATTTTAAAACAAAAAAAGTGACTCCAATCTCCCCTTGATCTTAGTTGGCTATCGATGCAACCTAGAAGCTAGTAGTCATGACCCTCTACTAAAAGTGGGTCATTCAAGTCATCAATAACGATCACCTATCATTAAGAAATCTTTAAAAAAAAAATGAAAAAGGTGGAAAATCCAATTGAATCATGATACTCAATTGCACTCCAGCAATTTTCTTTTCACTTTTAAGGTTATGTTTATAAGTAGGATACTTAAAGAGATGCTTAGGTTGCCATATCAATATCCTAAGCATCTTTCCATTTTATAAATGAATACTTCACCAACTTTATTAATTAAATTTTTATATCTTTTACAAGTTTCACATTAACATTACTTTTCAAATCAATATATAAAGTATGATTTTTTTTTTACTGTGTATTATATTGATAATGCTTTATCTATTATTTACTAAAATATATATATATATATATATATATATATATACGTTACTAACCATACATCCCCTAACTTAGGACGACCATATTCCTTTTTTTTATTTTTTCCTTTTTTTCATTTTGTTTTTTCCAATTTTTTTAATTAGTTTTATTATTTTATCTATACAAATATATTTAATATGGGAAAATTACACCAAAAAGAATCAACATTTGAGTCTAAAATCAAATAGAAAATCAATATTTTAAAAGTTCATATAAAAAATCAATATCTTAAACATTGGTTCCAAGAAAGAATCCAGTTAACTAGCCGTTGTAACACTGTTAGTTTATGTTGACATAGCACATTGTGCCGACATGACAATAACGGAGAGCTAACTTACATGTTTTATTAAAAATAAAATTAAAAAATGATAAACAAATAAACTTAAAATAATTTAAAATACAAAAAAATGAAAATTTTATAAAAAAAAAAAAAGAAAAAAGTCAGAAAAGTAAAGAAATTTGAAAAATAAAATTAGATAAAAATAAATAATTAAATAAATTGAAAAAAAAATAAAAACATAATAATAAATAAAAATGCTTTTCTACCACCCTAAGCATTTTGATTTGTTTTTCTATTTTTTTTTTCAATTTATTTATTTAATCTTTATCTTTAGTTTTTTTCATCTTTAAGTTAAGTATTAAATGTTCTATTTTGTTATTTATGTTATATATAATATATATATATATATGCAAATGATATATGATTAATGCATCCACTTAAATATAAAATCATACATTAAGTTATATATAAATATATCTAATTATATAATTTTAATTTCTATTTTATAATTTTTAACTATTTTTCTTATTTTTAATTTTTTTTTAGAATTTTGTATATTATTTCCTATTTTTTCATTTTTATTTGTAATTTCATTGCGACATCATTGCTAAATCAATACCATATTAGCGATACGTGGCACTTAATTGTCATATCAGCTTCATTTAATGATGTTATAACAGCAAGTTAACTAAATCCTTTATTTGAAATGCTTAATATAATACTTATAGCTCATTTGAACATATTGAAAGGTTCATTGTCTATTTAAAGTTAACTCTAAATATTGATATTCTTCGATTTAATTTATCCAATTCAATATTATTATTTATAACTTAATGGAGTTAATAGAAGTCATAAGTTTGTAAAAGATCGAAAACATCAAGGATATAGAAGGGGAAAGAAAGATTTGATGCCTCAATTAGAAAAAGTACTCGGGCCCTTAAGGACTAATTTCCTTTTAAAAAAACTTGAGTGAGTGTGTAATCCTTATCCAGTGTCTTCGCTCTTAACCGAATTGAATTTACTCCAACCGAACATCATGAACGGTCTCCAATAAGCAGTTGAACGGTCGATGCTTTCTTTTGGCTTGCTAAAGCTAAAAGGAAGAGACAATAATCTCGGTTGAAAACTGAATGGGTCGACAGTGTTACCTCACGGGATAACGCACATGCCTTGCACAATATTCTTTTAGTTCTTTTCGGTGAGTTGAATAATTGCAAACCGATAATTATGTAGCTCGGTTCGGTGTTTCAGTAAACTTGTTAAAAAGTAATATTGAAAAGTATAAAAAGAAAAAAAAAATTTAATCGAATATCCATTACCATAAAGCTGTCAATGATGGAATACAACCATTGCTGCGAGGCGACAAGGACGGAATATTACTGCAGAGAAGCAACAACATCACCTGATCGCTTAACTTTTCCTTTTCGAATTTTTGGTTGACATTGCTTATCTTTTTCTGCTAGTTGCATTAGTAAAACAAAAAACGAGGATATCAGGATCCATGTACCTTAAGATTGGTTCACATGTGGAGTACGAATGCGTCCAATAATAATTTGCAGTCACCATGCTCTTCTCTCTCTTATAATTATAATATTACTAGGCTGTTTTCATGGTCAAAAATGGTTGGAAACTATTCACTGAAACCTCTGTAGAGTTTCCACGTGTACGTCTTGAAATGTCGCAGGCACAATAATGCATGAAAAATATCTTTGAGTTCTTGTCGGCATACACTACCCTGTCAAATGTAGTATTATTGATTTTAATTGGTGCAAGATTAGGACACGTGTCATGAGATCATGGGAGATAGGACAATAAAATAATCATATCTAACATTTGATTTTGTGTAAAGAAACAAAAATGTATTAAGAAAAGAAACTAAAGATAATCCTGTCACATTAAAACACGGTTGCGGCTTCACCGACCATTTTCTTATATGTAATTAATTAATGTATATTATTTTCTGGTTCATCGTATTTGATTCCTCAATTTTACGTCAATTTATATAAATTAATTATTTAAACTCGTCATTACATCATATTTATTAACAAAATGAAATTTTACCCAAAATGACATTATCTATTTAGACATAATAATTTATCATAATGATAAACGATATATTCTTAATTCAACCAATCACTTTTACTTTATGGTTACCAGTCTACATCAATAATGGAATGAGCGACCAAAATCACTAAGATGAAAGCATATAAACTGATTGCAATGAAGTTTGGATTTATTTAAATAACAAGTGGATGCTGCATCTGTAATATATGTGTAAGTTTATAAACATCAAATGTATGAAAATTTAATTCATAATATTTATATAATTAATTATGTGGAAGAATAAAAAATAAAAATATAGAAAAAAAAGTTTACTATAATAATTAAAAAATATCAATCATAGAAAATTATATATTTGCATCTTATATTTGATAAAATATAATTCAAATGAAGTAATAATATATATTTAATAAATTTATATTCTCTACATAGAAAGAAGAGAAAAAATAATATTTTTTAACCAAAAGAGGAAAAGGACATCGAAAATTAGATATGTAAACATGTATAGAAAGTTTGTCCAAAATAGAAAAAAAAAAAACATGTATAGAAAAGTGTGAGATATAGAAGAAAAAATATAATGGAAACCAGAAAGGTGGATACTAAAATTGTAGTTATTTTATTTGTGGAAGTGAGAACAAATCAAGAGGAAAAAAAAAAAAGTGGAGGAGAGAGAGAAAGAGAGAGAAAAAGTTGGAGTTGAAAAGTAGTGAATGGGAAAGAAAAATCAAGTGGAAAAGGAAAGAAGAAATTTACAAATTTATCTATAATATAATATGTTTATAATTTTAAAAATTTATTCTAGTATAAGTATTTTTGTTGAATATTTATTGAATTATAACTAAATAGGTAATTTACAAAGGTAACGGTTACATAAAACATACATCAGCTCTTAAGATTTTAATAATATAAATAAGTATAACTATATTAATTTTAGATTTGATAAACAAATATTATATCTAAATAATCTAAAAAATTTGAGAATTATCTACCAATTTTTTTAGTTTTTGATATGAAAAAGTTGTTAATAATTTTAACAATCCTAACATGAACAAAAGATAAGAAAATTTGATCTCTCAAAGAAAGTTTCAATGATTAATTGGTTGTCCATCAAGAAGTGCAATCTCTAGCTAATTTATTAGCTTAATTACATCTCATAGATTATGAAATAAAAGCCTAAAATTATAAATATATATATGAAACTACATAACACAAAAAAAAAAACTTAATCTAAGGAAATTAGAAAATAGAAAACAAACTAATAATCTAATAAATTTGGACATAAATTGGTAGGGGAGCTAATTAAATTAAACAATTAATGAAGATAAGAAACTAAGATCAACCAAAATATGCTTCAATATGATAGGTTGATTGGTTATACTTTGCCCTTAGGGCACTCGATCAATCGCTTGGGATCTTGATCAACTATGGTCAGCTTTTTGTCAACTTTAGTCAACCATAATCAAATCCCATCATAATTATGGTCAATTATGGTCCAATTTCACTTCATAACAATTTTAACTCATATTTAGTTGTTTGGATACATAGATTATTATTTTATTCTAGAAACTTGAATGATAATTTTTCAAAGTTGTAATACTCTTATCATAACTATTATGCCCCAAAGCGACAGAGTCGTAACAGCTCCGCCATGCAAATCATTTTAAGATAGAAGTTGACCTTACAACCGCTATCCTAAACCTGATCTACACAAAGCATCTATGACTAACCCATTTTGAAATAAACAATTTATAAATTAAATAAATTGTTTACTTGTGAATTTAAGAAAAATAAATATTCACATTAAATTAATCTGAGTGTATTTACAAGATTTAGCAATCTATTCACAATCTAATTGAGTAATTTGCAATCTAATGTTAAAAGTTTTAAAATAATTCTAACTAAAGAATGAATTTGGTCTTCTGTTTACATCCTCACTCCTCAAGATCCTGCAGTTGCTAGCGTTAAGGTGATTATAGGCCGCTTCATTACTAGCACCTATAATAACGGCTATAGGGATGTGAGCAACCACAGCTCAGTAAGTTAGAACGGAGGACATAAAATCATACCATAAACATAAATAAGGTTATTGACCAACTTATTAGATACAATGCATATTCAAGTAAATGCCATCGCACGACGTTATTCAATCTATTGTGAGATTAGAGAAATTGCGCCTGCTCTAATATAGCTTGAAGAATTGCCGGTAATGCAACAGCTCACGACCAAACCCAGGCTTGTGCAATAAAGACACCGCTCCTCCCGCGACTACCTTCGAACCATTGACTTCACCCTTGCCGTGACCTCCTCACCTATCACTTAGTTCGACTAAGAGTAAAGAACGAACCCATTATGTTATCCGGCACTATCCCTTTCAAAAAAGTCGGCATTTGGCCGGAGAATCCTAAGTTTCCCCTAATTGGTTGCTATACAGGTCCAATTTATGATTACAAGTTGTATATTTGATTAGGTCCAATTTAGAGAGATCAATCATTTTATACAAATCATATAATATAAACCAAGCAGCAAATCAAAAATCATATCATCAGCTCAAAACAAGCATAATCAAGTATAATTTCAAGTCTCCAAAATATAATATTGTATTAATCCCAACTTACTTAGACTCCTAACTTCCTCACTCAAGATCCGACTTGCTCAAGCTATTGTCAACCATCCCTATAATATCAAAGTTGTCTTAGCTTTCATATAAGTGTTATAGGATAGAAACTACTCTATAACGGTTATAACTGTTATAGAGTAGTTTCTATCCTATAACACTTATTGTTATCTTTAGTTTAGGGTTTAATATGTTCAATTATCTAAGTTCTCAAATCTTTTACAATTATTCTGGGTTTGAGGCTAAATTCAGGTTCAATTTCCGCATCAATTTCTAAATTAAGTTTTAATTCGATTTTTAAGTACTGTTTTATGTCTAAACCCTAGAAACTTGTTTCAATCCATAATGTGAAATTAATCACATTACTTCTAAATATTCTAAATACCATAATTACTCCTAATCAGTATTTTATTCTACCTGATACACTTAAATCCTTATTAGTATACCGAATTTACTCCTAATATAATATCAATTTTTATCATAATATCTTCTATTTATTATATTTCCAATAATTACATATTATATATTATTACATATTATGTATATAATACACATCTAATATTTCTATAACTCTAATTACCATCTCCCAACATCAATTAATATTTCAAAATGTCTAATTTCATCCCAAATCAAATTTTATACCTAATTACCCTAATTTACAAAATTAACTTAAAATTTACTATTTTTCCCTATTACTTATTTACTATATAATTGCCCTAATAATTACATCTAACACCCTAAAGGATACAAATATCATACTTCATCAAATTTGAACATCTTAAAACATATAATGATTTACTAAATCAGTGATTAACCATTTAATCACTTGATTAACCAAAAATAACACATTTTATATATCATTTTAAGGCCTAAAAATTATCTAAAAATTTAGAAAATTAATTTTTGATAAAGGGATTCTGGAACTATTTTATATCATCTAAGTAGTCTACATAAAAATTTTAGGCTCAAAACTATACTCCTAAGGTCATTTATTTCTAATCCTAAATATGCTCGATTTTATTCAATTTCTTAAGGAATATGTATCACAGGATATATTTTCATCAAAATAATATTTTTCCTAAAAACTACATACAAAAATATTTTAGAATAACAAGTTTCATAATTTTCTAAGAATATTTAATATTTTTTACAAAATTAAACAAAATATGGTTAGAAATCGGACTCACCTGTGTTAGTAGCTCCGGTTACCACCGACCGCCGTGGCCTTGTTGGCCAGTCTGGGCACTGCCACTACCGTATGGTGGTAGTGACCGTCCACTCCCAGGTGCTCATCGAGTCTGGGTCCTCCGTAGAAACCCCAACTGTGCAGTTTTTTTTTTATAATTTTTTTGCAAAACCCTAATTTCCTCTCAATTTTGCCTCTCTCTACTTTTCTAAAATTCCAAACATCTAAAATGAGGTTTTAAAAAATCTGGGGTATTTACAGAGGTCTTGGGGAATTATTGTGCATTAATTAGATAAGACGATTGCCTTATCTCTACTTTTTTTCACTTTTTATTTATTATATTTTAATTGGTTGATTTTGTTTCTTCAATTTCAAATTGCCACGACCACTTTCTAGAATTTTCCTCATTTTTTATAATTTTTATTTATTTTTCCTGAATTAATTATGAATTTTCTTTAATTATTTTAGCACATTTCGTGTTTTTTAAATAATTACGTATATTTCTACCTATATATAAATTCATATATAGTACAAATAAATATCCCTAAATATTATTTAAATTATTGTATGATTTTTAGTTTGTATATAATTTATCTCTAATAATTCGTTAATTATCGGAATACATTTTATGCATTTTCGATAAATAAAGAGTAATATACTTAAAATTTGAAAAAATTTATATTCTTTTATTTTATTACTTATTTTCTTAAATTCAAAATTATGAGATTATTTTTACTAATATTTCTAGTTTTACTTTATAATTTAGATTTGATCGAATCATTTAACCGATCAGAACCCCGAGTAATTAGTTGTGAGGCTTACAATAACTATTATCAAACTATAATAGACTTCCTCCAATTTTATCACAAGAATTTTCCAATGAAACTGAATTGAAAATTTTAGATTTGCTTGGGGAGGAAAAATAAAAAACTCAAATACTTTAAGAAATACAATGTCTTTAATTATTATAGTATTGTTGAAAAGAAGTATGGTATGTTATGGCACTTTCAAATTATCGATCCCTCTCCTCTTATCTTTCTTCACAACAAGGGTAGTGCTTTATAGCCCTTGCCATGAAATGGCGATGACAATAGTATTTATAATATCTCAATCTTTTAGAACTTAAATTTTTTGTCGATTTGGAATTAGATGGCTAATCATATTGCATGCCTATTTGTATTTAGTGAGCGAAAATTTTTGTATAATAGGCTTTTGAGCCTCCATTATGATGATCAATATAAAGAGGTGTAGAATTCTTGATTTGAGATTATTATGTAAATATAGAAAGTAGAAGGCAATCCAAACTTTGCACTACCGCTGATAGGAATCAACTCTACGAACTTATTACAAGAAGTTGAGCTAGAGGATTATAAAGACTTGCCTAATGTGTACTAGCTTGAGAACTCTTTAAGGACGAAGATTTCGACATTAACCAAGGTCTACTCCACTTCATCCAACTTGATTGCTAAGCTATAATCATGATAGGAATAGTTCTGAAGCTGATAAGCACCAGACGTCTACCCAATCAAAAAGATAAGCCATTCGACTAGCTAAGGCCCCGAATAGAGCCTAGTATCCAAGTTTCAACCAAACCCAGATCAAGTCAACTAGTTCATTTGGTCTTGCTCCAACCAATTCTGATCTATTTCCTATGGATGCTAAGCAATTTGAGCTGCCTCCGACTCTTTCTCCATAAGAGCAACCAAGTGTACCTCACTTTAACCTACTAATATCTAGTTGACACGTGCCTTCTAGTATAAAGTTCTAGAATGATTCTACTCCTTGTACATTGTACTGTACAATAACGTTTTTACCCTTTTTAACATTTGTCTTAAGAATTTTTATATCTATTATATAATCTTCCTACTTTTGTCTTTTCTTTGAAATGTAACCCTAAGGAGGCTATATATAAGCTTCACTTACTTATAGTGTAAACATTACTTCTGACTCAGATAATGTAATCATTTTCTTTGAGAACACTAACTGTATCTTTTCTTCACTAACTCTTATATATTCCCATTAGCAAAGGGCAACAGCGAGTGACCTTAATCCTCACTTATGTATCATATTAAATGCAGATTAGTTGAGTAGGATTGGATGGTATATCATATCCAACCAATAGTTGTTTAGGTTTGCTAAACCCTTTTGTTCTTCCTTTTCCTTTTATCCAATATAGTACACCGTCCATGTATACAACCCTAAAGACGCGTCAGCTTCGTTGGTATCAAAGCATATTTCCAAGAAGGAATATAAGAAGATTGTAGTGGAGTTCTTGCTCGTGATGCTATTAGTGATTGTTGTGTTCTTTCGTAGCCGCTACAATGGTTTGTAGGTGGTTATGTAGTCGTGATAGAGTGTTTGAAGTGGGTTTTGAAGTTGTGAGCTAAAAAGATATAAGACCCATAATCAACTACCCAAAGTTTGACTCGTAAAATTTAGGGCGATCAATTAAATGATTTGATCAAGCCTAAATTATCAAATAAAGTTAGAAATATTAGTAAAATTAATCATGTGAGTTCGAATTTAAGAAAATAAGTAATAAAATAAAAGAATATAAATTTTTCAAATTTTAAGTATATAACTCGTTATTTATCAAAAATACATAAAATACATTTCAATAACTAACGAATCGCTAAAGATAAATTATATGTATACTAAAAATCATAGAATGACCTAAATAATATTTAAGAATATTTATTTGTACTATATATGGATTTACATATAGGTAGAAATAAGCGTGATTATTTAAAATGCACGAAATGTGCTAAAATAACGATAAATAATTAAAGAAAATTCATAATTAATTAATAAAAAATCAGGAAAAATGTAAAATTGAGGCGTAGCAATCTGGAATTGAAGAAATAAAACAACCAATCAAATTATAACAAATAGAAAGTAAGAAAAAAAAAAGATAAGGCAATTGTCAAATCAATTTAATACACAATAATTCCCCATGACCTCTACAAATATCCCAAATTTTTCAGAAGCTCATTTTGGATGTCAGGAAGTTTATAAAATTAGAGAGAGGCGAAATTGAGAGTAAATTAAAGTTTTAGAAAAAATTACAAAAAAACTGTACAGTTGAGACTTCTAAAGAAAACCCAAACCCAACGAGCAATTGGGAATGGACAACCAATACCACCACACGATGGTGGCAATGCCCAGGTAGGCCGACATACCCATGGCTACCAATGATGGCCAAAGCTACCTAAACCGAAGAGTTCGATTTCCATCTCGATTTTGTGTAATTTTATAAAAATAATAAATATTCTTAGAAAATTATGAATTTTGTTATCCTGAAATATTTTGGTATCTAGTTTTTATAAAAAATATTATTTTAATGAAAATATGTCTCATGATATATGGTTCTTAAGAAATCATGTAAAACTAAGTATATTTCGGTTTAAAAATAAATAACCTTAGGAGTATATTTTTTAGCCCAAAATTTTTGTGTAAACTACTTAGATGATATAGAATAGTACCACGAAACCCTTTTTCAAAAATAAATTTTTGAAAATTTTAGATAATTTTTAGTCCTTAAAATAAGGCATAAAATGAGTAATTTATGGTTAATTAAGTAATTAAATGGGTAATTACTGATTTGATGTACAATTATATGTTTTAAGATGTTGAAATCTGATGAAGTATGATAATTGCAGCATTTAAGGTGTCAGATGTAATCATTAGGGTAATTATGTAGTAAATAAGTATTAGGAAAAAATAGTACACTTTAAGTTAAATTTGGTAATTTAGGGTAATTAGGTTTAAATTTGATTTGGGATGAATTTAGACATTTTGAAATGTTAATTGATATTAAGAGATGATAATTAGAATCATAAAAATATTAAATGTGTAATATGTACATAATAGGTGATAATACATAACACGCAATTATTGAAATATAATAAATAGAAAATATTAGAATAAAGATTAATATTATACTAATAATAGAAATATATAATAAATTTGATTGGAAAACTTAAATTTATGTAATTATAAGAAAAATGTGAAAATTTCTCACATCAGAAGTAAATTTGGTACACTAATAAGGATTTAAATATACTAGGTGGAATAAAATACTCACTAGAGGTAATTATAGTATTTAGTATACTGAAAAATAATGTGATTAATTTTACATTATGGGTTGAAACAAGTTTCTAGGGTTCGTGTATAAAACTGTACTTAGAAACTAAAGTAGAACCTAATTTAGAAATCGATACAGAAACTGAACCCGAACCTAGTCACAAATTGAGAATCATTGTAAAAGATTCGATAACCTAAATAATTAGGTATATTAAACCATAAATAAAAGATAACTATAAATGTTATAGGATAAAACCAACATATAATAGTTATATAAAAAACTAAAACCACGTCTGTGTTATGAGAAGATCGACGATAGCCTGAGAGAGTTGGACCTTGAGTGAATAAGTAAGGAGTCCAAGCAAGATGGGATTAACACAGTGTTTTATTTTGGAGGCTTAAAATTGTATTTGATTGTGCTTATTCTAAGCTGATGATATAATTTTAATTTGCTGCTTGGCTTGTATTGTATGATTGGTATGAAGTGATTGATCACTCTAAATTGAACTTAATCAAATATATGACATGTAATCATAAATCGGACTTACCTAGCAACCCATTAGGGGAACCTAGAATTCTCCAGCCAAATACCGACCCCTTCGAAAGGGATAACGCTGGATAACGCTGGATAGCATAATAGATCCCTTCTTCATCCTTAGTCAAACTAAGTGATAGGTAAGGAAGTCATGGTAAAGGTGAAGTCAATGGTTCTAAGGCAATCGCGGGAGGAGCGGTGTCTCCATTGCATAAGCTTGAGTTTGGTCATGAGCTGTTGCATTAACAACGACTCCTCAACCAGAATTAAAGCGGGTGTAATTTCTTTAATCTTACGACGGGTCGGACAACGTCGTATGATAGCATTTACTTAAACATACATTGCACCTAATGATTTGGTTGATAACCTTGTTTGTGTTGGTATTATAGTTTTAAGTTTTCTATCCTAACTTACTGAGCTGTAGTTGCTCACATCCCTATAGACGTCGTTGTAGGTGAAAGAATTACACTAAAGCTAACAATTGCTGAATCTTAAAGAATGAGAAAAAACATTTGAAGAACAGATATATATTTTTAAGGTCTAAGCTCTTATCTTAGAATTTTTCTTTTCTGAATAATGTATTAATGAGGAAATAGATTATGGTGAAACGTTGTAAACATTAATTGTAATAAATAAACTTTAGTGTATATATATATATATATATTTTCTTACTTTCTTAGGTAAATAATTTATTTAAATTACAAACCGTTTACTTCAAAGCAAGTTAGTCGTAGACGTCTTGTGTAGATTAGGTCTAAGATAGCGGTTGTAGGGCCAACTTCTATCTTAGAATGGTTTACACAGTGAGGCTATTACGACTCTGTCACTTCAGGATATGACAAAAGATTGATTTATAAGTGGTAAGTGCAATAAATATTGTTTTGTTCTATTCTATTTTTCAACTACAAAAATAGAGCTAATTGAGAATCTTATGTTAAGTTATATTATACTGGGTTTCAAAGTGTTAGAGTCTTTTAGCCAAGATTCTAAGTAATGAGTAGTAATTGATTAAGGGTGAGTAGTGGTTCTGAAATATTATCGAGTAATATTAGGTAGTAGGGTTTTGTTAGGTACATGTTATTGAATTGTTCTTATAAAAGAAAGTAGTGACAAAAGGTATTGCATAATGTTGGATTCTAGTGTTCATGGAGTTATCGGAGACCAAGATAGTGATGCTCAAGTTAGCCATGGCCAATAGTGAAGCTATACACTAAGGTTAGTCGATGATAACCTCGGTAGACTCACTAACCTTATTGAGAGTCTAGTTATAGCTACGAGAGGCATTAGACAATAGTTGTAAGGTATGCCTAATAATGGCCAAGCAAAAGATGAGCAAAAGCAAAGACATAGACCCATAGGCTGAGCAAATAACTTAACCCGACTTGAGCTACAGGAGTAGTAGGCCGCTTTGCACAAAAGAGGTTGGAGATGGAAGGAATTAAGAAAGCAAACAAGGAAGTAGAAGAAGAGCTTAATGGTAAAGAAGAAAGAGTACTACAAAGTGAAAGAACAAAGATGCCAGGCTTCTAGATGACTTGGTAATATCAATGTCCAAATCATAATCTTTACATATAGTGAAAATGTTGATAAATACCTAGAGTAGGAAGAGAAGGTCAAAAAGTTGTTTGATTGTTATAGATATACTGAGGAAGTGAAAATCTGACTTACTACTCTTAAGTTCTCTAAATATGCCCCCAAGTGGTGAAAAAATTTGATTACAATTAGAGAAAGAGATGGCCGATGAAGTATGTAGACTTAAGAAGATATGAAGCCATTGTTAGGGGGAAGATTTCTACTTGAAACATACTTACAAGAAGATTTCTACCTAAAACATACTTACAAGACACCTTCGCCAAATTGCAAGAGTTTGGCTAAGGAAGCCGAGCTATGGATGACTATGTTAAGAAATTTCAAATGTCGATGATCTGAGCTAATGTGGATAAGCCCGAACCTCACACTATATCAAGATTCATCTCTAGACTCAAGTACAAGATCCATAACATTACGGAGGTACAAAGGTTTTACACTCTAGAAGAAGCCATTAAAATAGCTTAGAGAGTCAAGAAGCAAAAGTTGAATGCCCCTATCTAACCTCATCCTAACTCTTTGCGAACTACTATACCGCGCCGAATTGGCTACCTTAAAGCGAGGAGACTAAATCAAGCAGAAGAGAAGAATAACCGATTTAATGATAACCAAGCTAGCCTAGAGAACTAAGCTAATGACAGAGCAAACTTAAAAACATTTGAGAAGAGATAGTTCTCAGGTCGCAAAATAAGTGAGATAAAATGCTTTAAGTGTTTGGGTTATGAACACATAGCCGTTAGTATCCTAACTAACGTATTATAATCCTCTAAGTTGATGAAGTAGATAACACAGATGAGAGTGACCTTAAGAAGGAAGAAAACGATACTAGGAGAGCTAAAGCGAAGGACAAGGAAGAAACTTATGTTTATACTGACTAAGGTGAAGTAACGACGTTAATGTTAATGTGAGTGTTAAGCTTAATGTTAAGCTCTAAGGAAGAATGGAGAGGGAACTTATTCCATACAAAATGTGTCGTCAAAGGTCAACTATGCACGATTATAATATATTAAGGGAGTCATACTAATGGTATTGCTCAAACCCTCATGCAGAAATTAGGTTTGCTAACCACTAAGCACCCCCAACCTTGTAAACTATACTGGCTACATGATAAGGGTGCTTTGCATGTAATTGAACAAATGATTGTATCATTCTGTATTAGGAATGTCTATAAAGATGAGGTGGTTTATGATGATGTCCCTATGGAAGCTTCACATTTACTATTAGAAAGACCTTGGTTGTTTGATTGACATGTCATATACGATGGATATAAGAACATCTATACCTATACAAAGGATGGCATAAATATAATGCTACAACCCATGACCTTGAGCCAAGCGAATTAAACTTATAACTAACTCACCCGAGCTGATAAGAAGAAGGCTTTGGTGTTGAGCCAACGAGAACTTCAAGCTGTTGAAAAGGCTAATGAGCCTATGTTCTTATTAATTAGAAGATTGTTGGAGTTGAGAGACTTGGATCATGTGCTAAAAGAGGTTCGAAAGTTGATAGATGAATTTTCTAACTTACTTTCAAAAGAGTTACCTACAAGACTACCCCTGTTTCGAGGGATTGAGCACTGTATTGACTTATAACCAAGTGTAGCTTTGCCAAACAGACCTACTTATAGAATGAACCTAGAGTAAGCTACTAAGCTAAAGAGATAAGTGGACAAGCTAGTGGAGTAAGGATATGCAAGAGAGAGCATAAGTCCTTGTGCCGTACTAGCTTTGCTTATCCCAAAGAAAAATGGTTCCTGGCGTATGTGCATCAACAGCTAAGCTATCAATCAAATTACTATTAAGTACGAATATCCCATACCTAGGTTCGATGACATGTTAGATGAGCTTCAATGCACCTAAATGTTTTCAAAGATTGGTTTGCAAAGTGACTACCATCAAATTCACATGAAACCAAGAGATAAATTAAAGACTGCATTTAACACTAAGCATGATCTCTATGAATGGTTGATCATGCCATTTGGCTTTACCAATGCACTAAGCACGTTCACAAGGCGCACAAACCATGTAATACGCCCCTTGATCGAGAGATTTATAGTCGTGTACTTTGACGACATACTAGTCTACAACTCTGACCTGATGAATCATCTAAAGCATCTTTAAGTTGTTTTTGACATATTTTGTGTAAAGAGATTGTTTGGAAATTTGAAGAAGTGTACATTTTTTCCACCCACAAGTTATCTTTCTTAGGTATGTAATGTTTGGAGAAGGAATCTAAGTTAATGAGAAAAAAGTCCAAGCTATCTTAGAGTGGCCTACACCAAAGAATTTCATTAAAGTACATAGTTTCCATGGTCTTACTTCTTTCTACAAAATATTCACTAAGAACTTCAATGCTATTAAAGCCCCCCTTAACTGAGTTAACAAAGAAGAATGAAGGATTCCAATAGATTGACTAAGTTGAGAAGAGCTTTAGGGAAATCAAGGAAAAGATTACCACAACACCTATCTAGGCCCTGCCATATTTTAATAAGCCTTTCGAGCTAGAGTGTAATACTTTTGGTATTGGCATTAACGTAGTCTTGATAAAAGAATGCTGCCTTATTGCTTTCCATTGTAAGAAGCTTATTGGTGTCGACCTAGATTACTTAGTGTATGAAAAGGAGCTATACTCTCTTTTCCGAGCTCTTACTGTATAGCAACATTATTTATTACCTTCAGAGTTTATCATATATACAGATCATGTGTCTTCAAAGCACCTTGGGAGTTAGAACAAAATTTCGAAGAGATAAGTGAAGTAATTGGAATTCATGGAAGGTTTTTCATATGTGATCAAGTATAAGAAAAGTAGTGCTGGCCACTAACACTATTTCATGTCAGCATATCTTATGAACCACCTTGCAGGTTAAGTTGTTAAGATTTTTCCTTATTGCTGAGAAATATGCCAAGTATCCCCATTTTGATCCTATTATTGAAAGGTATCAAGATGGAATATAGTTGGAGGATATTATCTGAAAGATGGATACCTATTCAAGGAAAAGAAGTTATGCATACCAAACTATTCCACGCATGAGCTATTGGTTGGGACAGCTCCTAACGGTAGCTTATCTAGGCATTTTGGTGAAACCAAACTATCAACTTGTTGAATGAGAACTTCTATTTGCTTTGTTTAGCTAATGATGTCCATAAGGTCGTTGGAAGTTGTAATGTGTAAGAGGACAAAGGGAAGGAAAGAACCGTAAGAAGAGTACATGTCCCTATCTATGCTAACCTCGCTTTAGGCCAACTTTAGCATAGACTTTATCTTAGGTTTGCCCTAGACATCTAGAGAAAAAGACCCGATCCTTCTAGTTGTGGATCAATTCAGTAAAACAACATACTTCATCTTGTGCCACTAAACTAATGATGCTTCATATATTGCTAATTTATTTTTATAAGAAATCACCTGCCTACATGGAGTTTCAAAGTCCATTGTTTCAAATCGAGATAGCAAGTTCTTGAGCAAATTTTAGAGGACCTTATAAAGAAGACTTTGCACTAAACTTATATTTAGTTTAAGTAGTCCCCCTAGATACATAGCCAGGCTGAAGTGGTAAATAGGACATTAAATATCTTACTTCGAGTTGTTGTAGGAAAGAACTTAAAAGATTAGGACTTGTGTTTACCAATGGTATAGTTCACCTACAACCAAACTATCTACAGTAATACCAGTAGGACCTCCTTTGAGGTTGTCTATGGCCTCAAACTAACCATCCCACTTAACATGTCCAATACCCCTACAACTCTCGAAGAGAGACAGATTGTAGTTGATAGACTTCAAGGGCTACAAGAACTACATCATCATATAGCCAAAAAAATGGCTAAGTTCAACAAACGATAACAAAAGATTAGTAGTCGTGATCACCAAGTTGTATCTTTCAGCACATGCAACCTTGTATGGATCTACCCAAATTAAGAGAGGTTTCCATACCTCAGGAAGAATAAGCTATCACCCAGAGCTAACGGCCCCTTTAAGGTACTAAAGAAGATCAATCACAACGCCTAACAGATTAAACTATCCAAAGATTATGGTAATTCTTCTACCTTCATCATATCTGACCAAATCCCTCACTATCTTGATGAAGCTGAAGCATAACTAAGGGAAGAGCTAACCAGAAAAGACACCATATATTTGAAGCCAAATCTCTCCAACCCCGATGAAGATGATAGGAATTAACTCCATGGACTTATTACCAGAAGCCGAGTTAAAGGATTACAAAGACTTGTGTCACGCCTCGAAGCGATAGAGTCATAACAGCCCCGCCGTGTAAACCATCCTAAAATAGAAGTTGGCCTTACAACCGCTATCTTAGACCTGATCTACACAAGACGTCCACAACTAACCCACTTTGAAGTAAACAATTTGAAATTTAAATACATCATTTACCTAAAAAAGTAAGAAAATTTATATATATACACTATAATTCAGTTATGACATTATTCAAAAATGAAAAATTATAAAATAAAATGAAACTTAAACCTTAAGAATATATGTTTGTTCTTCAAATATTTTTCCTCACTCCCCAGGATCCAGCAGTTGTTAGCTTCAGAGTAGTTGTTTGCCGCTTCTTAGCCAGCACCTGCACGACGTCTATAGAAATGTGAGCAACCACAGCTCAGTAAGTTAGGATGGAGGACTTAAAACTATACCACAAACACAACAAGGTTATCAATCAACTTATTAGGTGCAATGCATGTTTAAGCAAATGCCATTGCACGACGTTGTCCGGCCCGTCGTGAGATTAGAGAAATTGCGTCCGCTCTAATCCGAGTTGAAGAGTTGCCATTAATGCAACAGCTCACGATCAAACCCAGGCTTGTGCAATGGAGACCTCACTCCCCCCATGACTACCTTCGAACCATTGACTTCACCCTCGCCGCGACCTCCACTCCTGTCACTTAGTTCGACTAAAGATGAAGAAGGGACCATTTTGCAATCCTGCGCTATCCCTTTCGAAGGGGTCAGTATTTGGCCGAAGAGTCCTAAGTTCCCCTAATGGGTTGCCATGTGGGTTCGATTATGATTATAGGTCGTATATTTGATTAGGTCCAGTTTAAGGTGATCAATCATTTCATACAAACCATACAATACAAGCCAGGACAACAGACAGAATCACAGCATCACTCATAATCAAGCACATATACACATCTAACTATCTAACAAGCACAACCAAGCATAATCTTAAGCCCCCAAAATACAATAACGTATTAATCCCAACTTACCTCGACTCCTCGCTCACTCACTGGAGGTCCAACTTGCTCAGGCCATCGGCAATCATCTTTATAACACAAACGTGGTTTCAATTTTTCATATAACTATTATAAGTTCATTTTATCCTATAACGCTTATTATTATGCGTTGTTTAAGGTTTAATATGCCTAATTATCTAGGTCTTAAGTCTTTTACAATTATTCTAGGTTTGGGGTTAGGTTCGGGTTCGGTTTCCACATCAATTTCTAAATTAGGTTCTAGTTCGATTTCTAAGTCTTAAATATGCTCGAATCCTAATGTGAAATTAATCACATTAAGCTCAAGTATTCAAATATCCTATTGGGCCTTAATTTAGTATTCTAAACTATTCAGTACATACTATTCCAAATTGGAGTATCGGATTTATCCCCGATGTGAGAAAATCTTATATTTTTATACAATTACCGAAAATTAACTCTTATTTTAGATTTATTATTATTCTGATTTTTGTTATAATATTATCTAAATAACCCTAATTTTTTTTTTGGAGTTATTAATTTTCAATTCCACATATTACTAATTTCTTACAATAACTACTTAATTTCCTAAATTAACTATACTTAATACTCCAAAGGCTAGGATTAGGTTTCCACATCAGAGATTAACATCCCTAAACATCTAATTACTATCTAAATCAATAATTAGTATCTTAATCACCTAATTAACCCAAAGTTACCCAATTTTTCCATCATTTTAGGGCTAAAAAATAACTTAAAAATTTCAAAAATTAATTTTAGAAAAATGGCTTCATAGTATTATTCTATATCACATAAGCATTCTACAGAAAAAAATTGAGCTCCAAACTGCACTCCTAAGCCTATTTATTTCTTGTTCTAATCATGCTCGGTTTTGCTCAATTTGTTAAGAACCCTATATTTTCAGACATGATTAAACTAAATCACTATTTTTCCCTAAATCTATATACAATAAAACCTCAGAATAACAAGTTTCATAATTTTCTAAGCAAAATAATTAATTTTACGAAATTATTCAAAATCAGGGCAATTAAGGGACTTACCGGTTTGATACTTTTTAGCCATCCAACTCCGATCCAAGTATGTCAGCCGACGTAGATGGTGGGGCTGAAGTAGGGTAGTGGTGGTGGTTTGGTCTCTGGTAGTGGTGGCTCGGTCTCAGGTGATGGTGAGGTATGGGTTTCGCTCACTAGCTGTATCTGTACAGTTTCCTTTTTTTTAATTTTCTCTCGAATTTTTTAAGTTTCGTATTTTTCTCTGATGCTAAACTGTCCAAAGGAGTTCTCTAAAATTTTTCCCTATTTATAGACATTTTGGGTAATTAATATGCATTAATTAGACATGACATTGCCCCATTTCTTTTATTTTTGGCTTTTATGTTGCTTAATTCTAATTGGTTAATTTTTATTTTTTAGATTCTGACCTGTCACGACCATATTTGCATTAATCTACACCTTTCTGATTTTTTTCAGATTTTTCTTAATTAATTTAATAATTTTCTTTAATTATTTACTAAGGTTTTGGCCAATTTAAGTAATTTCGTATATTTTTATCTGCACGTAAATACATGTGGGATACATGTGAACATTTCTTTCTTTGATTTAGGTCATTCTATGATTTTTTGTATACATATAATCTATTTCTAGTAATTTATTAGTTATTAAATTACACTTTTTGCCTTTTTGATGATTAACAAGTATTATATTTAAAATTTGAAAATTTTGTAGTCTCTTATTTTATTATTTATTTTCTTAAATTCAAGTTTATGAGGTCATTTTTACTAATATTTCTAACTTTACTTTATAATTTAGGCTCGATCGGATCTTTCAACCGATCGAAACCTTAAACGACTAGTTGTGGAGCTTATAACTTGCTCGATATGTATTAGCTCAAGAACTCTTCAAGGATGAAGATTCTAATGTTGACCAGGGTATACTCCACTTCATCAGACCTGATTGCTGAGCTATAGTCATGATAAGAATTGTTCTTGAGCTGACAAGCACCAAACTTCTACTAAAGCTTAGCAAACGAGCCATTTGACTAACCAAGGCCCCAAACAAAGCATAGTATCTGAGTTCCAACTTGACCTAGATTAGGTTAGCCAGTTCATTTGGTCTTGCCTCGATTAGTTTCAAACTGTTTCCTATGGATGCCTAGCTAATCGAGTTACCTCTTACTCTAACTCCACAAGAGTAGCCAAGTGTACCTTACTTTGGCCAGCTAATATCCAGATGACACGTGCCTTATGGCACAATATTCTAGAATAATTCCCTCTCTCGTACATTATACTATACAATAACATTTTTTACCTTTTTTAACATTTGTCTTAAGAACCTTTACATCTAATATGTAATTTTCCAACTTTTGTCTTTTCTTTGAAATGTAACCTAAGGAGGCCATATATAAGCCTCACTTAGTTCTAGTGCAGACACCACTTCTTACTCAAATAATATAGTCATTTTCTTTGAGAGCAGTAAATGTATCTTCTTTTCCTTAACTCTTATCTATTCCTTTTAGCAAAAAAGTAATGACAAGTGATCTAAATCCTCACTTATTTATTATATCAAGTCCAAGTTAAGCTAAGTAAGATTGGTTAGTGTGCTATGTCTAGCTGATAGCTACTTAAGTTTTCTAAACCCTTTTATTCTTCCTTTTCCTCTTATTCGTTGTTGTGCAGCCTCCATGTGTATGACCTTAAAGACGCATCAACCTTCAAACTTGATCTTATATCACTCCCTTTATTTCCTTTACAACATTTTATTTATCGTTATATTCATTCACATAATCATTCTTTAGGGTTTTCTTTTTAAGTAAAGTGTATATATATATATATGTATATATAATTATCAAAATAAAACCAATCTACATAACTCTATAACAACCAACACAAAGAAAAAAAGCGAAACAAAAGTTATCTCGACTCTAGCCTTAAGTAACCATCCCTCCAGGATAGAATAGCACTTTGGTCTATGCCTAAGTCTGCTATAACTAAGTCTAAAACATTAAAAGGAAAATTGTCACAAGTTACTATATTTTTTAAGTTACGAGAGTGATGGTTTGATATAATTTACATCTAGAGATAGATATATAAAATTATTAAATTTATATCTACTTACTTTAAGAAAAATGCACTTCATTTATAACCTTTAGTTTAATTTAATTAAGTTACTAAACTTTTATGAACAGGCTAATAAATCTCTTAACCACCAAAGCACATAAATGTCATTTTAACTCCATTAAGTTATTGGCTATGGTTTCCTTTTTCCCCCCCTTTAAACAACCAAGTTTTTACTTACATATTCACCTAAAAAAAATTTTTTAATCCACCTAAAAATGATTTTGCTTAAGCACTATAAGCTCATGGGAAATAAAACAAATTGGATCAAGGGATGAAGTTTTACTTCTTTTTAATTTTATAGTACAGTGGTAGATCATAGAGGAAAGAAATATAAGCCATTTTGAGAGTAGGCTAAAAAGAAGGCTTATCTTGTGGATCTAACTCAAAAGGAAAGCCTAACTTGATATTGGATAATGCTTGCATGGGACATGGTGTAACTAAATCCACTATGGATGATTTCGTGCTTAGTCTGTTGATTTGCCAACAAAGTATTCAAAATAATTGGTAGGCAACTCAAAATTTTGTGTAGAAGATGGATAAATATCAAAATTATGGAATTTCACCAATGAAAGTACTAAATAAGTTATAAGCCTAGTGGTAAGCGGGTAACCCTATTGTATAGAAAACCCATCCATACCCTATTTGATCGGATAGGTTTTAGATAAATAATAAAGTTCACAAGATAGGTTTTAATTACAAATTTTTCCAAAATATACTCCAACAAGGTAAAATAATAGTACAAGGTCTTTCTACCCAACACCCACCCTGAAACTTATACTAATGTACTTTAAGTTATAAACGATACAAGTTTTAGGATACCATATATCCATCATATAAAAATTATTAAATAATATTAAATGAATAATAAATGAAAATATCATAATGTATGTCTTAGTGAAGAGAAAAAAAATGTGTAACCTAAGCAATTAAACCTATAGCCATTGTTCTCACTTTATATTTTCCATTCTTTCCCTTATTTTTTTCCTATCTTCCTCTCAACCTATACACTTTCCGTTCTTTCCCCTTATTCCTTCCCATTTACAAAATAGTAAAGTCACATAAATTTAAAATAATAAAAGTAAAAATATATTACTTTTATTGATTTCATTAGATTTTATTAGAAGTTTGGTAAGTGTTACCTACGAAGAACTTGTAGTATCATATATATAATTTTTTTTTATATCTTATAAATTTGAAATTTATAAGAAGATTTACAAAATTTATGGGTTTGGTAGAGTATTTTGTGCTCCATACGCTTTATAAGGTATAGGTTTTAGAATGGTTTCAAGGTAATATAAAGTAGATTCTAGTTTCTAAAATTTAGGAACCTATGTCTTACAAAGTAAGCTAAGGGCAAAACCTTATACCTTAATCACTCGATACCTATTAATCCTTAAATGAGCTAAGCCTATTTTCAAGTTATTCGAGTTTTATTAGATATTTACTCAAATTTCAATTAAACCTCAATTAAATTAAGTTTAAACTTGAACTATTCAAATAACTTATTGAATCGAGAATGCAATTAACGAAATTTAGGTCAATTATCTCACGAGTATATCAACGTTTAAATCAATTTTAAGTATTAATCAAAATTAAGTTATTGTTATGTTTGGCATTAGTATTATTATAATTGAAAGGAGAATATTTTTTTTAGAAATTAGCATAAACAAGCCAATAAGCTTATGGTCAATTAGTGGCATTTCAAGACAAAATAGTTTAATTAAGTTTGACTGGAGCTTAAATTTAAGTCCAATACAATATTGTGTTAACTCAACTTATATATAACTTATATATGACCGTTAAACGCTTGTTCCATCACATAAAAAGGGGCAAGAAAAAATAGTTAACTACAAGAAAATGGTAAATATAACATATTAGACTAATATTTAAATATATTTTTTATTCATTTATTAACATAAAATATTTTAGATCTTATTGCACATAAATTCCATTTTTTTCTTTTGTAGTAAAATCAAGAAAACAATATAATCATTATTATAAGCAAACTTTAGGTTAGGAATTTGGTACTTAACCCAACAATTGGATACAATACAATACAATTATAAACAGATTTTTGTAAGTAAAACTTAAAACAATTAATAAGCAAATCAAACTTGTTTATACCCATTTAAAACTGTGTTTAGGTTTAGATTTAGTATTTAAACTTGTTTACAAATCCATTACGATCATGCTTAATAAATAAGTCCAGTATACATGTACAAGTCAAACCCATAAATTTGTTTAAGACTAAAGTTTCCAATATCTATAGTTCAATCAAATACGACACAATACGACTATAAACAAACTTGTATAAGTAAAATTTGACCCAATTAACAAATTAATCATATCCGTTTAGACTTGTTTATAAAAGTGTCCAAGTTCAGGTTTAACATTTAAATCATTTATTGTTTAATAAATAAGTCATGTATACATGTTTGAGCCTCACTAGAGAACTTAGTCATGACTAAAATTTTTAATATATACAATTTAATTTTGTTTTCTACTGTATTTCGTAGCCCATTCATATCAACTATATTGTCATAACTTAAATTTTTATTTTCTTCTATAATTAAATTTCCAACATTCTAAAATGAAAGAAATAATATAATATATTCCAAGTTTTGCTTTTGTATATACATACTTTATAAATCTCCATCTTATTAGTGAAACTACTTGATAATTTTAGTAAAATTTAAATTAAAATATTAATAATTTTTTTTAAGTTAATCTCATATTGTTATAAATTGAACAATAGAACAAATACCACCCTTATTTTATCTACACTGCAAATATTAAGATTTTATTAATATCTATATATAATATTATATAACACCCTACATGTAATACAGGAGAATGTTTTCTCAATAAATAAAGGAAGGAATATAAGTTGGATAACTGACTCTTAACCCTCGGTGCTGAAGAACACACGAGAATAACAGATGATGGTAATATCCTCAATGGCTGCGTGTACCCATTTGGCCATTGTTGCTACTGCTACTCATCCCTTTACCTCGTACTCATCCACCACTCAACTACGCCCAAAGCCACAAAAGCACTTAAGGGACCACCACACAAACAGAGGCAGGAACACCGCAGCTTTTGCTGCAAAACCTGGAGAATTTTCAGTCAATTCAGTACTAATTTCCTTTCTTTTTCTCACTTTTTAATGCGAAAGCCTTCTCTGCTTCTTGAAGGACGCACTTTTTAGTATTATTATGTCGACATGACTGCCATTTTGTTTCATGCGTAGATGTCCATGATTAGAATGTTATCAGAGTTCATCTTTGCAACTTGGATTATGTAAGGAGGAATTTGTAGTGTAGTATGTATAAGTAGGAAATTGCTAATGAATGTTCCGTGGTATTTATTCTCAGAATCTTTTATATACTTTTCTGTGAAGCATATAACTAACATTCGAAAGCGCGAAGTGTGTCTCAGGGCATTCGTTACCAAGACTAGTATTGCTAAATGCATTCCGTCTGGATGTGCCTTATACTATGTCTCTCTGCAAAAATGATCATGATCTTT
Organism: Lumnitzera racemosa; assembly: GCA_024138005.1. Lineage (NCBI taxonomy): Eukaryota > Viridiplantae > Streptophyta > Magnoliopsida > Myrtales > Combretaceae > Lumnitzera > Lumnitzera racemosa. The sequence continues at coordinate 100,039,610 of JAMXBC010000004.1, forward strand.
TGTTTTTTGAGGAAACGATTATGGTATTGGCATTGAGGAAAAAAAAAAAAGAAAAAAGAAAAAGAATAAACGAAGAAAGAAATGAATTTCATGTTAGGCTGCGTTCTCCTACACATATTCCAGATTTGTAATAGAAATATATCAATACATGGAAAAGATATTTTTAGTAAAGTTAAAAATGCTTCAATGGAAGTTGAAGAGAAAGGACTTTCAGAGTAGCTATACATTATATTATGACAAACATTACAAAGGGCAACAACCATGTATTCCATAACAAAAGCATCCTATGTAATAATGATCTAACTGTCATATTTTTTATATGTTCTGAGACCAGAGATTACCCTTGTAATGTTGCATGACTCAATTATTGGCATAAACTATCAGTTGCTTCAAATTTTCATGACCAATCCTCAAATGATACTAGCTTGATGTTCAGAAAATGTTTTCTGTTTCCAGCATTTAAAACTCCAAGCTTTGTATTCCACAGAATTAATATATCTTCAGCTAAACCTGTTTGCACAAATTCATCTTAAGACCTTCAAATAGAGAATGCTTATGGACCTGCTCTATGATATATCCTCGCAAATTTGTTGGTGCGCATCCTGTTATTGTTGTATGTAATAATAAAGGAAGATTGTTTGATGGGTTTGCAGTCTAAAGCAGCTAGCCTAATTAAGATTTATATTCTTTTCACAACTATCCCTTATGTGCTACAAGTTTTACCATGCATCACTTCACCTTTTCAAGCTGAAGTTACAAAAGGTCAAGCATAAGCAATATATTATCATCTTCCCTATGCTACCGGTACTGAAATGGTCTGGGTTTTCACACTCATATAATTCCAATCGTCTCGATGTGAATGTTGCAATCCTGTGCAGCTTGTGTCACCTGTGTGTATGCATAATACAAAGACATCTGGAATGACTTATACTATCTTTGATCAATTCAAACATCTCTTGACCGAGAGCATCAAATGAAAACTTTGTTTTAGGTAGATTAGTAGAATGATTTACGGAGTTGATTCTTTCTTGCAGATCTTCAAGAATTGTCAAACGTGTGGTGGCAAAGGTGCTATTGAGTGCCCTGGCTGTAAGGTGTTCAAATTTATCCCTTCTAATCCATATTCCGTTTCTTTTATTACTTCGAATGAATTTATTCACTTAGATTATTCCTTATCTACATGCTATATAGAAGTAAAGATTTTGTTATGTTAAAGCTGTGTCAATTTGCTCTGAAAAGCATCGCTAGGATTTTGCATGCTTTAGTCCTTAAGAGTTGCCTTGACATATAATGATCACAAGAAGAGTCGTATTACCTTGAATGCCCGTCTTCTTTTCATACAGCAGTCATTGTATACTTAATTTTCTTGAACCAGGCTTTTCTACAAAGCATTTCAGATGTGATTGTGTGTTGTACATGTACATGAGCTAGGACAGGATCATGTTAGGCTGATTTCCTGGAACTCGATTCAGCGGAATCTGATTTCTTATTATTTTAATGAGAATTTGGAAAAGGTGTATGTATATTCTAATATAACATATATGAATCCGAGTTAATCCTTAAAAACCTTGAGTACTAATACTTAATTTAGTCCCGTTATCCAACCGGAAAATTATAATGAGTTAAATAAATTAAAAATATCAAAATTAACAAACTAATCTAATTATAAAACTTCACTAAGTAATTAGGAAGTAATAAAATTAAAAAATGATTTCAATAAGGCAAAGAATGTTTTTTGAAATTGTTTCCCTTAGTGTTAAACATGTAAGCACTAAAAATTTATTTAATTTCATCTCTATTATCCTTAATCGAAGATATTCGCAATTAAAGTTATCAAATTTTTCAAGTATATTAACTATAACCTTAAATTATTTACCGTAATCTCTTCACTTAGTAATATAATTTAAAATTGTATTAATGTATAATGAATTCTCACACAAAAATAACAACTTTCTAGAAAAATCATACATCTTATCTCTAAGGACACATACAATTTTCTTCAATTATGCCGAGATCTTATTATTTATGTAATTTCTCAATCATTATGTAGAATATTATAAATTGATATCTTAAAAATATCAATTAACAATTAAAAATACATAATTAAAACAAAAAAGATAGAAACTTTATTGACAATTATCTATAAATCCAAAACCTTAGGTTCCTCAATTCTGAATATAAGAATTTTAAGTTATCATGATAAAATTAAAAAAAAATTACAACAAAATCAAGAAGTAAAACATGAAAAACCCATTTTGTTAATGAAAAATTTCTTCAATCTTGAAGTCCGTTGATGCTTTTACCTTTTTCTCCTTCTTTTCTTCAAATCTCTTATATTTTGAATATAAAAAGTCATTTCCAAAACCCTCACAGGTTCTTATATAATATATTAAGAATTTTTTTTTCATCGCCAGATACAACTTTGGAACACAATTTATGTAACTTTAAAACTATATAACTCATTCATTTAAATTTTGAATTGAATGAAACTTAATTCATTTTTTTTTTTTTTTGTTTTCAATTCAAAAACACATTCAAATCTTGATATTGAAATTTTACTTAATTAAGTATCAATTTTCTTAAAAATAACAAAAAATAAGGAAAATACTATAAAATCACTATACAAAGTATATTTAAAATAAGAGTCATCAGTTAGAAAATGTGATATTCAAACTTGCAATTTTTCAAATTTCAATTCTTTTCTTCCACTATTCATTGATATTTGAAGAAATCACACTCCCTGATATTCTCTCCTCTACTTTCACCTAGTTCTTAGGGGAAAGAATAGGAAATCAAATTCCTTATATTTTATGGAACCCATCAAATATGGAAATAAGATGTAACTAAGGACTTTCGAAACACTTGGACTGACAAAAGTGTGTTTGTCCAAGAGCTTGTGTCATACCTAAGCAAGATCCATAATATAATCTTATTCCTCACAAACGTTCATTTCAAGCGATTGCTACCCTCCATCCCAGCTATCAGTTAGAGAAATGTGTTGGTGGAATGTGCATTGATGGCTTAACTCCTTGGATCTCTTTGGAATCTCATTTGATGTTATTATTGCTTTCTTTCCCCTATGGGCACTCAACCAACAAATTAGTATCAACTAGACCTTTTAATCGACCATTATGTTTTAACTTCTTTTGGATATCCATTATGGAAAAGACAAAACAGGTAAGATGGGTTGTGCATAAAAATAGGTGAATCTTCTATTAGTATTTTGACATATAGGAAAATAAGACCCATGCTTGAACCTTATGTATAGACCCTAAAATGTATTTGTTAAGAAAATAATGGAAGATACATCGCACAGCCTCCATTCACATACTTCTCTGTGTTCTAGTTCATATCTGATGGCGGAAGTCCTATGCCAGAATTACATCTGGAATTGAATTTTGTTATGAATTGCATTTATACTCATCATGCTATGTGGTGATCCTTAATTCTACTGTAGATAGAAACATTACTACATAGCTTTCCCCATGACTTCAGCTAGGACCATAATTAAGGAGAATCATCTTAAGTTGAGCATGAGTGACAATGAAGCCTCAGTAATTTTGCTTTCCATTTAGTTTTGATGGATCTAAGTTTTCTTTTTCCTTTTTTCTTATTTCAATTTGGAACTGAAATTGGTCTTATTAGCTCTTCAACGGCACTGTGAGCTTGTAATATAGGCTTTCATTGCCTTGACTTGTGCACAAATAATGAACCATACTTTTCTTACAATTGTCCATTTCATGGGAAATGCTAACCTCCATCCAAGCACTGGGGAACTACATTGGTGGGAGTGTGCATTGATGGCTTACCTACTACTTGTATCCATTGGGTATCCCATCTGATGTTATTCTTGCTTTCTTTTCCCTATGGGTAATTAACCAACAAAATATTTACTAGACATTTCAATTGATATTGCACTTTAACTTCTTTTGGATATTCATGGGAAAAAATAAATAAATAAATAAAATAGACAAGACAGGTTGTATGTAGAAATAAGTGCACTTTCTATTAGCATTTTGATATATAGGAAAGTGGAACCCACATGTGGTCCATATTTTTCTATGTATAGACTCCAAATCCTATATGTTTAGAAAACAAGGGAAGATGCACCTATAAATAGGTACAACCTCCATTCATTGACTCCTCTAGTCCTACGTGTTCTGGCTCTTATCTACTATGGGAAGTTCTTTGCCCCATATTTACATCGGCCATTGAATTTTATGATGAATTGCATTTATACTTTTCATGATATGTATTGATCCTTCATTCTGGCGTAGACAGAATCATTACTACATAGCTTTTCCCATGACTCTGGTGAGGACTAACTTTGGAGGATCGTCTTCAGTTGAGTATAAATGACAAGGAAGTCTCAATAAATTTGCTTTCAATTTAAATTTATTACATCATCTAAGAGCAAGACTATACAATGGACCTAAGTTCTTTTCTTTTTTTAAATTTAGAACTGGAATTGTCTTAGCTGCTCTTCAGCGGCACTGTAAGCTTGTAATATAGGCTTTCATTGCCTCTATTTGTGCATGTAATCACTATAAATGAAAACAAACAGCACTTGTTGTTCCTCGTTTTCATATCTTACAGAACCTACCAACTTATTCTATTGAAGGTCAACCTGCAGTTCAAATGAAGCCAAAATACTAGGTGAGTGTCCTCTTAGAAAGATTTGCATGCACTTCTTATAGGGCATCAGGATCCATCTATCGGTTGACGCTATTGACGCTTTTTTAACAGCTCTATGAGGTATTTTAAGCTCTCCACCGGATCTTCCTATGTAGTTCAAATGTATAAATAGGGACAACATAGAAAAGGATCGTCTCCCATTTTGGATGTTGAATTTGTCTTGAAAACAAATTGAGAAAGATTATAAAATGTTATTACACATTAGTTAGTTGTTTGTCCTATTAAACCGCAGATGATGATGAGTAAGAGAATAAAGAGACTGAATTTGGCTCATGTTTCATAAGCTTCTTCTTCTTATTAGCCTACAGGACATTGATGATGGAAGCAATGAAAATTTTTTTACCATAGAACCATTGCCCATAGCAACAATTTGAAATATTAAATCTTCTTTTGTGATTACTGTTTCCATTTTGGAAGAAAAACTTCAGGATTTCTCGTGGTAACTGTGTGCATATATGAAGCTAGAATATTCATTGTTTCCTTTTCTCTGTGAAAATTTTCGAACTCATTGTTCTGCTTACCAGGGAACGGGAAAGAATAGAAAGAATGGAAACATCTTTGAACGTTGGAAGTATGCTTCTCTGTTACCCCTATTATACATATCCTCTAGCTATATTAATTATTCTCCACGACCTTTTGCTAAAAGTTAACTCCTTATGTCCTTTGTGGATTAGATGCTTTGATTGTCAAGGATTCGGGCTTAAGAGCTGCCCGACTTGTGGAAAGGGAGGCTTAACACCTGAGCAAAGAGGAGAAAGATAAACGTCGTTGGTTTTGCAAGGCTTCTTTGTCCTTCGCGACTGTCATGTTTTGAGAAGAGAGATTTTTCCTTTGAGATGGTAAGGACTTGTCTGTATATAAAGCATATAAAGCAAGTAAAGTTTGATTTCTTTTATTGCTCGATAGTTCTACTTCGTGTGTAACAGATTTAATCATGAATATAGATAATGCTAAAGCTCATGATTTATGCACTTTTTTGCACTTAATTGTACACAATGGCCCTTTCAACCCCCTGGAATCCATAATTATTCGATCCTTGTTACAGTTTTCCATTTCATAGAGAAATCTAAGGATAAAAAACTATGCAATTGCACAAGTCAGCCATGGCGATAGTCCCAACAAAAAGATCAAGTATAAATTCTTTCGAAGCTGGGGCATGCACTTAGGACTAAGCTACTCACTTCCTGTAGAGGGGTAAGCCATCTAGGCCATATCCAGACTAAAGGCAGGCATTCACAATACTAAGATATTTTGTTGAATTTCTCCTATATGTATATGGTTCGTCATGCAACGGGAATATTCTTTCAAGGACGCCATTAGACTCAGATCACATAGCCAGTAGCACAAGTAGTCAAGCAATAATCGATAGGTGATTAGTTTTCAATTTTGGGATTAGCATTTGATTTTGTCCACAGTAAGAATCTACCAGTAGAGTTTGGTGTGAATGGGCCTTGTGCAAGTGTGTTATGGGTTTGCAAAAGAAAGAACAATGAGGGGTTTCGAGATGTTGTCCAATATAGTTACTCCAATACTTAAGTCAACAAGTGTTTATAGAAGAAAAAGTAAGAGAGCTAAAGAGCTTAACATAGGCTAAGCGTATAAAGGAGTCAAGATGTACTACCATGAAAGTATTTAGGCAATTTAAAGGAAGGATTGACACGAATTTAGGAGCATGTATTGCAAGTTGACATGTCCACTTAGTCTGGTGAGTAGAATCATATTGGTCAATGTGTTTCGAGAATGTATGGATCTTGCTCTTTACCAAGTATTGGAGCCTTATCCAGCTAATCTGATGCCATTATAACCATCCTGATGATAGGCCGAAAGCTATGTAATGTCTAATCCATGTGAGAAAGCTCCTCAAATAGGTTGGTCAGAGGCAAAAGATGTCAGTTTTGAGCCTAAATAGGTCGGCCTAAAGTCTAAAGAGTTTGGTATGGGTCTAAGAGACCCATGTCCAAAATCTCCTATCAATGGATTCTTTGAGAGATTTGAATGTAGATTGATAGGCTAAGTAATTTGAATGGTTTTGTTTTGGAAGCATCAAATTTTGAATTCTACAAGAAAGAGAAAGACCATTTAGCCGATGGCACCCTAAGAAGCCGTCAACCTATGTTAGCTGATTGACAAGTGAACTACAAGACTACTAGTCGAACGAGACTCCACAACAATGGACTGTACCATCAAAGTTCAATTGAATTCCATTATTTTGGTTGTTTTATAATATATATATATATATATATATTACTCTTAAATGTTTATGACATCTTTTACCTCAAGTTATATTATTATATATAATACTTATATTGTAATATATAAGTTAGTTTAGTACCACTAAATTACCTAATTTAGGAATTTTCTCTTATTTATCTTTGGATTGGAATGAATTTATTGTTTAATACATGATGGCATGGAGTTTAGAAATGCAAATTCTTATGTTTTCCTATTTGTACGTTAGAACAAATGGTATCAAAGTGAAGTTCAATTTTGTATAATATCAATCAACAATGTTAAAGATGGTAGGAGGGTAATATAAGAACTTAAGTCCTAAATGCTAAGGACATACCTTTAAAGTATGTCCACTATACTATTGGTTTGCTTTATTGTTGGAACAACCACAATCTCCACCAACAATATACAACATCAATTTGGAAAACCATAATTTTACCGACAAATGTATGACATACCAACAATTTGCTAAATTATTGCCATAAGGCATCCTTAATTGTTCACTGACAGTGCTCGTACCAACAATCAATCTACCTGTCAAGCTTGTACCAACAAACTTTGTTCCACTAGTGAATTGCATTTTCCTTATAGTTAAATGCAACTATGACACTAATGCTCACTTCATCCTTAATCTACAATAACAAAAAGAAGGGTAAATGACTAAAATAACCTCTAAGTTATTGCTTAGTTAAGAAAAATTTCCTGAATTTTTAAATATGATTTCAATCTTCACCTATTTATAACTTTTGAAAATATACAAACAGGTAATAAATCATTGCTAAAGCCTAAAATTATTATTATTTATAGTCCTTTCAACAATAGCTTTGAGTTTTTACTAATGATTTAAAGGTTCTTTATATATTTTCATAAGTTATAGACAAACGAAGCCACTCTATCAAAGTTAAGGTACTTCATCCACCTCTGTGATGAAAAATTTAGGGGATTTATCTATAATTTGTCACGTCCCGAAGCGGCAGAATCGTAACAGTCCTGCCATGTAAACCATCTTAAGATAGAAGTTAGCTTTACAACCGCTATCTTAGACCTGATCTACACAAGGCGTCCACGACTAACCCGTTTTGAAGTAAACAGTTTGTAATTTAGATAAAGCATTTATCTAAGAAAGTGAGAAAATTTATATATATATATATATATATATACTATAATTCAGTTATTACATCCAATGAAAAAAAATAATTCTAAAATAAAACTTAGACCTTAAGAATATATGTTTGTTTTTCAAATATTTTTCCTCACTCCCCAGGATCCAGCAGTTGCTAGTTTCAGAGTAATTGTTTGCCGCTTCTTAGCCAACACCTGCACTACGTCTATAGGGATGTGAGCAACTATAGCTCAGTAAGTTATGATGGAGGACTTAAAACTATACCATACACATAACGAGGTTTTCAATCATTTATTAGGTGCAATGCATATGCAAGCAAATGCCATCGCACGACGTTGTCCGGCCTGTCGTGAGATTAGAGAAATTGTGCTCGCTCTAATTCGAGTTGAAGAGTTGCCGTTAATGCAACAGCTCACGACCAAACCCAAGCTTATGTAATGGAGACCTCGCTCCTCCCGCGACTACCTTCGAACCACTGTCTTCACCCTCGCTGTGACTTCCTCTCCTGTCACTTAGTTCGACTGAGGATGAAAAAGGGACCATTTTGCAATCCTGCGCTTTCCCTTTCGAAGAGGTAAGTATTTGGCCGGAGAGTCCTAAGTTCCCCTAACGGGTTGCCATGCATATCCGATTATGATTACTGGTCGTAATTAGATTAAGTCCAGTTTAAGGTGATCAATCATTTCATACAAGTCATACAATACATGACAAAGCAACAAACAGAATCATAGTATCACCCATAATCAAGCACATGCACACAGCCAACTATCAAACAAGCACAACCAAGCATAATCTCAAACCTCCAAAATACAGCAGTGTATTAATTCCCAACTTACCTCGACTCCTCGCTCACTCACTCGAGGTCCGATTTGCTCAAGCCATCGCCGATCATCCCTATAACACATACATGGTTTCAGCTTTTCATATAACTATTACAGGTTTATTTTATCCTATAACGCTTATTGTTAGGTTTTGTTCAGGGTTTAATATGCCGAATTATCTAGGTCTTAAGTCTTTTATAATTATTCTAGGTTTGGGGTTAGGTTCGGGTTCGGTTTCCACATCGATTTTTAAATTAGGTTCTAGTTCGATTCTTAAGTAATGTTTTATGTTCCAACCCTAGAAATTCGTTTCAACTCATAATGTGAAATTAATCACATTACTTCCCGACCTCCTAAATATCATTATTACCCCTAGTCAGTATTTTATTTCATCCGATACACTTATATCTTTATTAGTATACCGAATTTACTCCTGATATGAGGAATTTTTATATTTTTCATATAATTACATAAATTCAAGTTTCTTATCAAATTTATTATATATCCTTATTATTTATATAATATCAATTTTTATCCTAATATTTTTTATTTATTATATTTTCAAAAATTACATATTATGCATTATTACCTATTATGTACATAATGCACTTCTAATATTTCTATCACTTTAATTACCATCCCTAAACATCAATTATCATTTCAAAATATCTAAATTCATCCTAAATCAGATTTTACTCCTAATTTCCCTAATTTACAAAATTAACTTAAAGTTAACTATTTTTCCTTATTAATCATTTGCTACATAATTAACCTAATAATTACATCTAACACCCTAAATGTTACAAGTATCATACTCCATCAGATTTCAACATCCTAAAACATATAATTATTCACTAAATCAGTAATTAATCATTAATTACTTAATTAACCCTAAATTACCCATTTTTTGTCTCATTTTAGGGCCTAAAAATTATCTAAAAATTTCGAAAATTAATTTTTGAAAACGGGTTTCATAGCACTGTTTTATATCATCTAATTAATCTACACAAAAATTTTGAGCTCGAAACTACACTCCTAAGGTCATTTATTTCTAAACCGAAACATGCTCGGTTTTACACGATTTCTTAAGGACCCTATATCACGAGACATATTTTCATCAAAATAATATTTTTTTCTAAAAACTACATACAAAAATATTCCATAATAACAAATTTCATAATTTTTTAATAATATTTACTATTTTTATAAAATTACACAAAATCGGGCTGGAAATCGAACTCACCGATTTTGGTGGCTCCGGCCACCATTGGTGGCCATGGGTGTGTCGGCTCACCTAGGCATTGCCACCACCGTGTAGTGGTGGCCGTCCACTTCCAGCTGCCCATCGGGTCTGGGTTTTCCTTTGTGGCCCTAACTGCACAATTTTCCTTTTCTTTTTTTTTTCCTTGGTTTTTCTCTCAATTTTCAAGTCTCTCTATTTTTCTCAAATCTCTAACTATCCAAAAGAGTTCTCTGAATTTTTTTCCTATTTATAGACGTTTGGGGAATTTATTGTGCATTAAATTGGACAAGACAATTGCCTTATCCCTTAATTTTTGGCTTTTATGTTGTCTTAATTTAATTGGCCGATTTTTTTCTATTTTTTTCCAGCTATCACGACCCAATTCTGGATCATTCCTTATTTTTCCTAATTTTTCTTTATTTTTCCTTAATTAATTATGATTTTTCTTTAATTATTTAGTATTATTTTAACACATTCCGTATATTTTAAGTAATTACGCGTATTTCTACATACATATAAATTCATATATAGTACAAATAAATATTACTAAATATTATTTAGATTATTTTATGATTTTTAGTATATATATAATTTATCTCTAACGATTCGTTAATTATCGAAATGCATTTTACGCATTTTCAATAAATAACGAGTTATACACTTAAAATTTAAAATTTTTATATTCTTTTATTTTATTACTTATTTTCTTAAATTCAAATTTACGAGATCATTTTACTAATATTTCTAGCTTTACTTTATAATTTAAGCTCGACTCGATCGAGTCCTTCAACTGATCCAAAACCTCGAAAGGTTAATTTTGGAGCTTACATAATTATCCCTTAAAATAAATCAGTCTTGCTAACTATATCAGTGGATATGTTGGTTCAGACTCTTATTCATCCATATAATATCAAATTAAATTACAAAAGGTGGTAATTACATCAAGAAGTACCACACAGTTGTTACTAAAGTATATGCCATGCGGAATAGACGGGGCTACAGGACCTTAGTGCAGCCACACAATCAAGAAAAGGAAAATCTAAACAACTAAGTCGCTCTATATCATCATTTCTTATAAGAAGCAATCATCCCGTCTTGATCGAACTTTTGATCCTCCTCTAATCGCAACAATTTCGCAAAAACCCCTACAAGAGGTGCTGTATTATATGTGCAAGCCTCGGTTTGCACATAATTCCCCCTGTCATCCATGAAATTATCCTGGCAATCGGGTCCGCCGACTAGTGCGCCGGTTAGGACATTCGGGTTAGGGTCTTGTCTATTATACCAATTATCATACCCTTGTGTGCATCCAATGAAGCCCTTGTTCTGTCTATATGAAACAATTGAGGCTCCTCTATGGTGCACCCTTGTGGGATATTTCGAACCATAACCTACCAAATAGCTTATGTTCATTGGATTCGACCCTAAAATGTAGTCCACTTGAAATTTGGCAAAACTGAGGATGTCTTCAGGGCTTAACGTTCCTTCAGGACAGTTGAGGTTTCGGTTTGTGCTCTTCAGTACGTCGGAGTACAATGTGAGTAGAAATGCTGCCGAGGATACGTATTGCATGTTGTTCCATTGCCGGATGAAGAGTAAACCGCCCGGCGTTCGCTCCACATTGCTGCCATTATTCTTGTTGAGACATGAGCAGATGTAGAATTCCGCTTTTGCTCGGTATTTTTCGAGTATGTGTGTGTGATCCTTGTACTTGTCTTCCAACAGAAGCTGTAAGAAAATGGAACTAGATTGATTCAGCATGTATAATCCCCTACATAACACATACTGTTTGCAGAATAATCCATCCAATTTTGTCTTAAGAGTACTACAAAATACATAAAACATGCATAAGTTAACCGAATTTGTTCACATCATCGTACGATAAATTATGAGTGATCTAGTACAATACTTGTACAGATATAGTCTAATACACTAGATTTATCAAAAGAATGAAATAGAATATTAAACCGTATATTAATCGTCATGCTGTAAATTCGACAATCAAGATATTACCTTCACAAAATTTGCCATGTGAGAACCCTAAACCTCAACTAAGATCTATTGATTTAGCCATTTTTAATGAATATTTGGTTTTATAGTTTATTTTTCTTTGCAAAAATCTAAAGGTTCATTGTCCGTAGATGGGATGTTGCCTCCGAAATCGGAAGCACGTTTTCAATCGTCAAAATGTATGGGACCCATATTCTGAATTGAGTGGTCGAGGGGCACTATGGCACGTGCACTGATGCTCGTGAGCGTTCATCTCGTCTTTGATGATAAGATGTCCTATTTTTTAGAGCATCAATAATTTCAATTTAAACTATTAAATTAATTATAAATACAGTAATTTAAATTAAAAAATGTATAAATAAATAATGAGATAGAGGATTATAAAAGCTCTCTATTAACATAACAATCCTATATAAACCCACATCATAATAAATGATATTCGGGAAAAGAATGCAATAAAACCTTTACAAATTAATAATATTAAAATCATAAAATTTTATTAATTTAGATAGATATTAATTAATCGATAAATTGATAATTTATTAATTCAAATAGTACCCCAATCACACAAAAAGAAAAAGAAGCACTTACAATAGCAACAACTTTTTACAATTTTTTATTGCAGTCCGAGAGCATCACACCAAAGTTTCTTAATACAATGAAAAGAGTTAGAAGTGAATCCACCTAAAATTAAATTTCAAGCAAAAATAAATAACAATATATTCATATTTTACTAAATTATCCTAATTATATTTGTAATTCTAGAAAACTATTAATTATGATATTGTCAGGATTATAGATTTATATAAATATCTTCTCAAAAATTATTATTTTATTAATTTATCGAAATTATTAATTTTGTATACTAGCCCAAATTGAGATTGAAAGAAATATTATTTTAGAATGGTTATTAATTTATCAAGTATTAATTTTTGAAATTAAAAGAACGTCTATTTTCTCTACTCTTTCTTTTGGAACCGAAGTTTCAAAGATGAGTCCGAAATACGTCTACCTTAGTGGCTAGGTTTTTAAATTTTAGATCTTCAAACGATAAAAGAAAATAAAAACACGGTTCCTAAAATGAAAAATATGAGATAAAAATGTAAGTTTTAAAACTATGGATGAGCTCCTTCGATTGTTTTGTAGTTTTAGATCCATGTTATTTTCCCCTATTTCAGGACCCAACTTTAACATCACTCATGGTGGAGAGTGATTGGAAACCTATTAAAGTGGAGAGTAACGGAAAACCAATTTTAACCTATTTTTAAAGATTTAGGTTCCAAAATGAAAAAATACGAAAAAACTTACGTTTTTTTATTTCATTATCCAATCAAAATGATATTCAGGACCACCCCCTTCCTCAAAGTGGTTTTACCTTCTTAGTGTCAAAACATACCGGGCTCTTGATCTAAATTGGCAAACTTTTCATCATTCTACTGATTCCATTATATCATTATACTAACTAATTACATATTGTCACGGACAAAAACTAAAAATTACATATTTATTATGTATTTTTCCTACCAACGCTATTGATTATGTGTTGAAACATACAATATAATACACAAGAATGTTTAGGAAAACACGAGAAGTCCAAACAAGAAAGATTGGATCTTAAGATTGATAAGTCTAGCGAAAATGAATACTAAACCTTAACCATCCATACCATCAAAACTATTATAATTTAATACTATAAACAATTATCTGTAAAGAGATAAATTAAATTTAAAACTTTCAAAATTTAAAATTATCAATTATGAATATTAATCTCTCGATAGAAATAACATAAACTCGCTTCCCTCTTCTCAACGGATGTAATAGTAGTCAAAAATATATATCGTATGTTGGGCATGTTGAAAACCAACCCCCGCCAACAATCAATTTCCGTCATAATTTATGTATTGTTATTCCTTTTAGAATTGAAGTGCCACTATCATCTTGTTACAACACAACTTTAAAATGGCAATGGCCAATACATAGAGAGCTAGAAATTTTCCTAGGCCGTTCCCTATAAAGTGCGTATGCTCAAATTTGAAAGCCACGTGAGGAAGGAAAATGGCCCATTAAGAAAGTTCCCAAAAGGCCAATTATATGGGTCCACTAGGAAAGCTCCGGAAATGCCCGATCAACAAGTAAATAATTTATTTGTGTAAATTATAAAAAGATGACCCTATAAAACTTTTAAAATTACATCGATCCCCCTATTTCTTTATCAGGTAACAAAAGTAATTTCAAAAAGTTCATAAAAGGATTGATTTAACAACGGAAACAGCATGTGAAGCATATTTATACAGAATAAACCTTATTTTCCTCATTTACGGCATCACCCGTTGCCGAACAAAGTTATTAATTGATCTTTTTCTCAATTATTATAAATGCTAGCATATGTTAAAAAAGATCATAACTGTATATACGTCGTCTAAACCATTTGTTAGTAAAGGAAGATACCATTTTATCTTTTCATGACTTTTAAAATATGCAAACAACATTTAATATGTTGCTAAAAAACCCCAAAATAAATTTTTAAAAGTTATGAAAATATAAAGTCATATTTAAAAAGTTAACAAAGTTTATCGAAGAAGAGAAGGAGGGAGAAAAAAAAAACCACGTGATTAAAATGTTAAATCATATGTAAACAGAAACTCGGGAAAGGGAGAAGGCGTATATTAACTTGTGGAGTATACTTTCAAGGTTTCAATTTCATGCACCGAATAACCAGCACATGGTGATATACCTCAAAAATAATAATCTATTATTGTTTCGCTCTCCTTTTTTGATACGTTAATTAAGGGTCACTCCATGTCTCACTCCACTAATCTCTGAAAAAAGTGAAAGTGAGATTTAAAAGCAATAGTGGTATTATTTTGTGTTTGAAGAAAAGGGAAAAAGCATAATCCTATAAAGATTTAGTGGGTGACAAATTTTAAACTCTAAATGCTTTCCCTATTGAATTCCTACACCCAATAATATTGTTTCATATTTGGAACATTAAATAGAATTTTCCTATTATCAAACATCTTTTTTTTTTTTTTTTGTCTCTATTAGAAAAGTCTACTCTGTTAATTTTCACGTGTACTATTACACGCATCATATATAAAAGTCCTCAATTAAGGTTATTTTATACTATATCCGGTATGATTGTAGAAATCTCTTATATTTAATTGTTATAATCATTTTAATCTAAGATCCTAACTAATAAAGGTGTATCCACTATTCTCATTTTCTATTACCAGTGGTATCAGATTGTGATCAAGTGAGAAAATATGTATTACAACAACTATTTATAAAATAGATGATCCGATTATATCTCACGAATCGATGGACATACCATCAAAAGAAGAAAACAACTAATAAAAATATGCAGTGGAAAAAGTTAATGGTGTGTCTGGATGCTCACTAAAAAACTAAATAAAAGGAACTTTTTGTATTTCCATAATCGTATTATTTCATAAATTATGTAATTAATATCGAAATAATATGAAAATTTTATTTTTAAACCCTTTACAAACAAATGCCTTAGGGGGGTTGTTAACAGGATCATGTATAAATAATTACTGAATATATGCTGGACCCTTTATTGTCTTCAACTTTCTATTAAAAAAATAAAAAGAGTGTGATACTGCAAGAGAAAATTGAGATGGGAAACATTTACCCTTGAAGCCATTGTTTGAACACCAGCATATTTAACGTCCCAGCTAAATTCAGTCATGGCCCAGCCAATTCCTCCAAAACAATGAGACTTGTCGATGACATAGTTCAAGTATTCATCCTTGTCGGTGGCTCTGTGCAACCACAAAGCTGCCCACAACAGCTCATCCTTGTACCCACTCACCGATGCATAATAGTTCTTCACCACTCCCACACTACCATCATACTTTCCTCTATACTTGTCCCCAAATTCAAACAACTAAAACCAAATTACAAAACCCAAAAAAAAAAAAAAATGTATACATTAGTTTTCTTATATAAAAGGAAAATAACATGAGAAAATCAAGATGTTTAATAGTAAGGAGTTATTCTAAGCTTTCATCAACCGAATCATCAATTAGTCATCTCACGATTAAAATCTTCGCTACATCAAATTTTTATAATTAAGGTGGACTAAAATCGTTAGTAGAATAATAGATTTCTCTACTGATAGGCCACATAAATAATTTTAAGTTCAACACATTTAATCTTATCACCTGTTTTTCTCAATCGAGGTCATGGTCAAATAATTAGTCATCTAAATCTGTCATGAATTTGAACATTTGGTCAATTATTAAAACATAACTTTTTATGCAACTTTAAAAAAAAAAAAAAAAAAAAAAGAGAGAGAGAGAGAGAGATTTTGAACAAGAAACATGATTATGAATTGATTGACCACCGCTCACATAATTGAATTATTCAAATTTCATGTTACATCCACACATTAACTTTCAACACTAAATTTAAGTAAAGTTTCTCCTCCAGGTATTTTCTCTTCTCAATTACCACCGACAGCATGTGTACAGTAGCCACATGCTTCTAAGCACAAACTAATGAGAAAGGTCACCAAATAAATGTACTTTAAACTACCTGCATGGCATGTTGCAGTAACAGGTGAGAGTAATGTGGGTTAAATTGCCTGAACACGATGGAGGCAGCAGCCATGGCGGCCACGGTCTCTCCGGCAAGATCCGACCCGGGATTCCTCTCATCAACCTTATATGCCCTCCGCGATGTCGTCATGTCTTCAGGGCGTTGCCAACAGTAGTGATCAGTATCGCCATCCCCTACCTACACAAACTTTTGTATAAAAATTAAAATGCCAATCGAATTCACATAAATTGTTCAAATGTAGGACTAAACTAAACTTATTAATTCAATATAAATGCGCAATCTATGGTATAATTAGTATTACCTCTGCCCATAAAACATTCGGATGAGTGTGTGCTTTGATAAAATAATCTGTACCCCATTTAATTGCTTCAAGCGCATGTTCTAATTCTCCAGAAAATTCGATTTGGTCACGATATTCAATCACACCCCACGACAACATTGTCACTGTAAAAGCCATTGGTAACCCGAATTTGACATGGTCACCCGCATCATAGTATCCTCCTACCAAATCTACCTAGTAAACACCATCGTAATTGCATTATCAATTAATGATCATTACAGTTACTAAAATTTGTTAAAACAATAAGCACAAGGTACGTTTTCAAACTTACTCCTTGTTCTAGGCCGTCGGTGAGCCCTGAATGGTCGCGCCATGTCACCCTCTGGTTGTATGGTAAGCGCCCCGAGCGCTGCGCCTCGAAGTACATAAGACTTTTTGCAAGAGCACGGCCGTAGTCATGCGCCGGTACGCTGGCAGAAAACGGAAGAACGATGACACAAAGAAGAGTAATCAAACACCATTGCCGCAGAAACGGTTTTCTGCGGCATTGTTGGTAAGGTTGCAGCTCCATCCTCCCCCACTGCACTGCCGAAATCCAGGTTTTGGGGGGTTGCGGAGGAGAGAAGGGAAGTTTCCTTTCTTTGAAATATTTTGAAATCAAATTTTGTGAACATTTAATCTCGTTTTAGTCGATATTTGAGGCATGTGAGTTGCACATGTGATTGAGGGGGAATTTTCATTTCTTTTGTCTACATTTTTTGCTTTTTGGGTGCGTGAATTCTGGAACTCTAATTGGTATTTTACTGTACAACTTATGGCAGCGTAGTGGTGACCCGTTACTGTAACCATGACAGTGAAAAGTTGCATGGCTATAGAAGTATTTTGGAAAATGATCGCGGATCCTTCGGGATAAATTGTTAATAAATTAAATAAAAAAAATATTATGAATTTTCACACACTTACTATCTTATATTCTATATAATTAATCTTTAGAAAAAGTATAATAATTTTCTTGTTTTTAAACTTAATAGAGAAAATAAAAATTCAATTACAATAACTCATATTTTGGTGAATAATAAATAAATATTAATAAAATCCAAAAATGTATGTTTATATATTTATATGTTAAAATTTTATTAATATTTATTCATTTTTTTATTAAAAAACGTAACATCCATGTTTTTATCTGAGATACTCTCCATGCCCATCGCTGTTTTTTATTTTTTTATTTATTTAGGTTTTATGAGCTGATAAGTGAGATTTGCTTTGATGGTTGGTAGGAAATAAAATACAATATCCGGTTTGGTTTTGACTTGGCATTGAAGAGTGATGACGAAGGTCGTAACAGTCCCACCAGGGTGTCAAAGGAGTTATATGAAACGGTAGGTAAAGGGAAGTCCCAAAAGGGAATTAAATAAAGTTTCTCTTGACCAAGGAACCTGCCCTGACAACTATTACGAATAAATGCTCCGGCAGGTTGGTGGAGACCGGAGAATTTGAATGGCTTTTTTTATTTGAAAACTCGGACTGTGGTTAGAGAGAAACTTGCTCCGGTTCTGCATTATATTGATGGGAAAACTTTCGTGAATCGAATTCCGAATGATACGGCAGCCATTGTATCATCCCGCTTTGTTTGGGAAATGAAAAATAAGTCTTGGAAATGAAGGAAAAACAAATAGATTGATTATTATTTCGTATTAAATATTCAGTATGTTTATTTTTAAAAAAAAAAATTCAATAAATAATACATATTATATATAAATATATATAATGTATAATTGCTAATCAAATTCAAGTATGTGAATTAATAGTAGATAGTTACGTAAAAATTCATTATCTTTATTATGATTTGTCTAAATATAATTAATAATTATGTGTGAATCTATTAAATCTTTTTTTTGCTATGGCTGCTTACATGAATACAGATCATTTCATTAGCAAATCTCATTTTCGATCTCTCTTCCATTGTGATTATGAAATAAGACAAGAAAAGAATATAGGTAAAATATTTTAAAACTAAGATAGACAAAATTGACGTAGATATGACATGTTCGTTTTTGTAAAACATAAATAATACTCAAAACCTACACCAATAATATGAGAACAAAACCTAAGTAAACAATTCAAGTAGATTCGTCATTGATAGGATTATGATGCACTTGCTAATACCATCCTCTAACCCAACATACCTTCTCAGTGTAAATGAAAATACTTTAGAGGTTAAAGAAAAAGAAAACCAAAAAAGAAAAAAGAAACCAAATTCTTACGAGATTAATTCATAAGAAAAACCAAATAGACTAATAGTGGTAAAATTAGCCAAGCTATTGGTTTAACAAGCAAGTAACAAAAATTATGGATCATGAGGCTTTCGATTGAAAAGTACTACAGTACTTTTAAAACAGCAATAATGATACTTGCCTCTAAGTCCTCTTCTATGAGTAAGGACTAAACCTTCCCTTTCTTGCATATTACTTCCCAAATTGCCTCCTCAAACCCTAGGGCACAACGCTCCTACTCCCTCCCCCAACCCCCCTCGACTCCTCTCTCTCTTCATGACTACAATGTGGACTCCTCTTTCCTTTTTTCTAAGCCAGCATCAAGAAACATGTTAGATGTGAATCTATAATCTCATTCTTAGTCACTTCATTTTCCTTTCACTCATTAATTCATTAGTGAGTTTAACTAAAATTCTCTCTCTTTTCATTATAAGGAAAAAATTAGGATTCCAAATTCACATGCCAAGGTCCCTTGTTATTTATTATAAATCACAAAATAAGAATTAAAATTATTGTAATCTAATAGTATCACTATTGATTTTATATTAGAGTGGACCATGGCTCAAATCTCTTATTCTCCAAAATTATAACCTAATTGGTCAAAAAAATCACAAAATAAGAGGTTTTTAGCATTTTTTACATTGGATCAAACAATTAATCCAATTAATAGCGATTCAAAAGACGTTGTGTGACAAAATTCAATAAAACTCTTTTAATCAATGCTCTAAACACTTTAATCATTCTTCCTCTTATAAAACAAAGATAATTAGATTTAGGATTGAAATAAAAGGAAAAACACAAATTTCGAAAGGAAATAAAGGGAAGAACTTAATTTAAGAGTCAATAAGGTAGTAGCCCAATCGACCCAAGATAACTGAAACTCAAGAGAAATATAGCCGCCAAACCATTCAATAGACCTATCGATCCCAATCGCCTAGAGATAGCCTAGGCTATCCCTAAAAAGTCCTTTTTCTCCTAAGTAGGATTTTTTAATAAATAAGTGGAAGAAACAAATAAACCTAAGACATGAAGTCTATAGTATATTGGATACTAATTGGTGTCATATTATGATTAAGAATTTAATTGAGATCTCATGAAGAGTTTAAGCAAAAACTAAGTACATTTATTTTTGTTTGTTAAATGTGTGTATAAGGTTTAGAATATAATAATGTCTAAATATCAATTAAATATTTGTTGATGGCACTTAAAAAAGTGCCCTTTAGGAAAATCTTTGGAACCATTAAAATAACTATATAACTCCAAGGACTTGCCTCATACTTCTAAAATTATGACTCAAAGGACCCGTCTTATACTGTAAAAATTGTGACTCTAGGAACCCATTATATATTGAAACCTGATTCTAGGGATCTGTTGAGGGTCATAATAATGTGAGAGAGAGAGAGAGAGAGAGAGAGACTTTGGGGGACGGGTCCATACTATTGAAAATGTTTTTAAGTGGGTACATAAATGAGTCCATATTTTCAAAACGTGATTCCAGAAGCAGTGTTTCAATTGATTATAGATTATGCCTCACATTTAGTACTAGTCAATTAACTTTGTGATATGTTATATGAATCATGTGTTGCATTGGTAATATTAAGTATGCATATGGTTTGACATATGGTTATGTCTTTTTGTAGTTTGGCATTATCGGTCAACCATTTGGAAATTTTATTACAATTGATTACGAGTATCTTAATAACTACAAACCTTGTGTATGATCTATATTCTTACGGTGAAGAAGATTTGACGGCTATTCATATTAGCAAGACTATTAAGTTTGATGAAGCAGTCCTTTTTGTTTGTTTTTGGATGATAGTTATTAGGCCAATTGAATTTTAGTTGACTTTTGGATCAATTTCCTTATTTTCTGATTGCTAAACTAAAGCATTATTATCAGACTTTATTAACGAGAGATTTAATGAATTTATCATGTTAAATATGTGGACATGTTGGTTTCTAAGTCTTGCATGCTCAAGAATGATATGAGCATATGACAAAATTGTTCCATATTGGTTTGGGTTGTGATGTTCAAGATCAAAGGTGTAACCAAGGATAAGCAGGTAGATGGTCATTTGGTTTCATTAAAAAAGAAAAAAAAATAGATATATAACACTAGAAGTTTGAGGTGGCCATTGATTATTTCCTTTAAATGGGGATTGAAAGAGTAGAATTAAACTTAGATTGTTTCATGACTATTTAATTATTGAATTCTTTAGGAAGTTGTAAATGTAAATGCTAAACATAATTTTTGCTCATAGAGTGAAATATCACGGTTGCAACTAATAAAGGTAGAGTTTGCAGCAACTGGTAAGAGAAAGCAATATGGTGGCAGATGCACTAGCAAAATGGACCCGAGAGGAAGTGGGAGACCATTTTTGTTTAAATCCTCTAAGAAATTTACTTTCTTTATTATTCAGATTTATGCCACATATATGAGAAGCTTATTTCCTCAAATAAAAACATCATTAAAGTCTTTCTTTAGGGAAAAAAGGAAAAAAAAAAAAAAAAGAAAATCCTTTGAAGCTTTTATCTTTTATGGATATTTAGCTAAAATTGAAGTTTATCGGTTTTTTGTTTTTTTGTCGAGGTTTTAAGGCCAAATCAGCGAACAAACAATGGTAGGGGAAAAAAGGATAATGGGTGTAACCAGCAATAGGTTCCACGTGAGGCTTTGCTCTAGGTACCAGGATTGACAAAACTAGAGCCATAATAACATACGCCGCGCTTTCAGTCTTGGTGTCATATCGGCTATTCATAGGAAGATCGTCCCTCGGTAACAGGAACAGCAGTAGCCCTAGTGAATTAGTGGGTAAGTCGCAATCACAACAGCGAATACTTAAACATTCTTAAGTTGGAAAAAACCATACCTTTTTCTCTATAGATTAAAAAGTTTCACCTCCAATACAATCACTAATCAGTTTTCTCACTTGATCATACACTTGCAGAATTGATTCATCATTGATTTGGGTTTTTTTTTTTTTAACTTGTTAATACTTTATCACCAATCATTATTGGTGATTATTCGGCTTAAAAAATATCTATAACTATACCATAAAACATAAATTTGACTTGGTGCTGAATTCGAGGAATATTTTTATTGCAAGTAGTATAAATTAGGTTTGCAACCTCAATATGTCTAGAATGAATTTTATAGAAGCCGAACTTTCTAATATCTTATTAGGTATCATGAAATCTATTTTAAACCTTGTCATAGTATACTTGAAACCTGTTTGCTAAGCTAATGGAAAAACAATAACTTACACAAAACTCATCCAATTAACTAACGCGGTCTCACAAAAATATTTTATAACTCATATTCTAATGATTTTTTAATCAAGTAAAAAGAAAACATAACTATGGAAACTTAACTTATAACATCATTTATTGTCAAAATAAATAATACGTTTAATAATAATAATGTTTGAATTACATATTTATATAAATGTAAAATAAAATATTAAATAAAATACGTCATTTAACAGATTTTGGTTTATCATCATATATTAACTTTGTCTTAAAACCCTATCCAAAACTTTACGGGTTTTTAATATTTTTTCTATTGTCAAACTCTATAGGGTATTATTTTATTGGTAAAAGATTGAATTTAAGTAGGTCAAATATTCATAAAAGCCTATCAGCTTGCTTCCTAATTATAAATGCAATATATTAAAAATTTAGGAAATCAATATAATTTGGAAAGTTTTAAGAAGATATCTATGTTATTTACCCTAAACACATATTAAAAAACTCATCTACTATATTCCAAGTACTATTATTTAGCTAATTATAAGATCAATAATGCAATATATTAAAAATTTAAGAGATCGATATTACTTGGATAGTATGGTAAAGAGATACATGTTATTTACTCTAAACATATACTAAAATGCCCATCTACTATATTCCACAGTACCATTAACTATTTGATTAGAAGACTCTTTGACAAATCCTCGTCTAAGCACACTGTGCTATTGTTTAATGCTTTCATGATGCAAGATTAGCGCAGCCCTAAATGAAATTAAGCTAAAGCCTGAGCTAGTGATTAGCTGTTGATTGCATGAAATTTTGTCGGTGGTTCTTTTCTCTTTCAAAATCCAAAAAATCTCCCAGTGGACTTACATGGACCTATGAGACAATGTTGTAGTGGACCTGAGATGTTTCTCGGCCGACAACTACATTCACTGCCGTAACTTCCTAGATTTTATATTATTGCCTTTCGGTATCCGGTTCCAATTTTCTCCGGCTGCAATTGCATCTTTTACGGTTTTTTATAGCTGAATTCTGGAGTATCTTTTACGCATTAATTAATTAAAAAAAAAAAAGAAAAAGAAAAAATTCGGTATTTAATTTAAAAGTGCATTGTCTGCACTCGATTCCTTATCTTTAAGAAATAAGCGCTTCGATCCTTAATGTTTTTATATCTTATATTATAATTTTGTACTTAGATAAAATAATACAGATTAATTAAAATGTATAAAATTGAGAGTAAAATGATAATATAATAGCATTTGCATTTCTTAAGAACCGTTTTGGATCTTAGGTGCTAAATTAACATTTTAAAAAACCTTCCTTTTTTTTAACGAAATCACTATTTTATTCTTTAATTCCTTTATAAGAGTTTTTTAATATTTTTTAAAAGTTTTTGTAGGTACTAATAATACATCATCTACTAATTAAAACATAAAGAAAAAATAAAAAGATAGAGGAACAAAGTTGCTACAACGGACGTTCTTTTAGCAAGGAACAAGGTGCAATCGCTCAAGGATCATGGTAAGTTCTAGTTCCTTCATGCTCTTGTAATTCGCTCATGAAATAAGCGATGCATATGCTTTAAGAAGATATATATACAATTACCCAGTTTTATATTTTATGAAAAGTATGCATTTGAAAAAGAAAAAGAAAAAGAAAAATCTTCTCACGCTTTAACAAGAGTCCTATACATCGGGATGTTTTTATTTTATTAAATTTGTTAATTTTTTGTTTCCTTTATTCTTGCTTCAATAGTTAATTCATTGAAATTTGAGTACCCTTTTCTGTTGGAAAATGGAATTATTATCAGTAACTTTTTGACTTTTGGGGTCTTCACTCCGGATGGGGTTTGTGAAACTATAAAGTGGGATGTAACATGATGACTCTTGTCCGAGGAAGAAAAACAAGACATTATGACTTAGGTAGTTATGTTTAGTTCAAGCACCGCGATTATAGGAAAAGAAGTAACCAGTGTCGGACTATTTTACTTCTATTATGCTTTGCAAGTCATATTGCTCTACTTTTGATGTTTGAAGCCAATAATGTTTGTGTATTTTGGAATTGCTACTTGCCGCTGGACGTGCTTAACTCGTGCTACGTGATTTACAGCGAAAAAACTAAAAAGCTGCCCTATAGTATGAGTATCTGGTGACTGCATGAAATTAACACACGTAGCATGAAGTTGGAAACCAATAAGAAAGCACATAATATAAAAATCATCATTTTCTACTTATTTATTATTTTGCAATAGGTCCAAATCCCTATGGTATATAATCAATTAGATCAAACTGTAATAGATGGTGTTTAACCCTATTATAAAGTCAAATATTGTTTTAAATGTAAGTTGCATACTTCATAATATGATTTTTAAAAACATGTAGTGTAGGATCAGCATTACCTTCCAACTCATGATCAACAACTTAAAAACCAAAATTATAGTTATTGCATTCATCTTCGACGGTCATATCATGTAATATTATGCATGCTCTCATAATTTGTCTTATAACCTTTTGATCTTATATACATGAAGGGCCACAAATTATAGCAAATCGAGCTTATAGAACTTCAAAAGCTAATTCAACATCTTTCTAATATCTTTTCTTGCCGCCTAGTAAATAATTGCTCTTTTGGACTACACGAATACATAATAGATTTGATAAATGTTAACCATTCCAAATATATATTATCCATAAGATAATATTTAGTATCATAGTTTCTACCATTTACAATATAGTGGGCTAATGTGGCATGTCCTTCCAAAACGTCATCAAATCAAATATGGGTAAATAATCCAACACATTAATATCATTATTAAAGCCTAGGACACAATATATATATATATATATATATATATATACATATCATATCCAAGTGTCATATAAAGCAACAACTTCAAGCATGATTATTGGAGAACCATGATCCCCTTGAGTATATATACCTTGCCATGCAATTGTACAATTTCTTTACTCCTAATGCATATAATCTATACTTCTTAATATATTAGAAAATCCACATTACTCAATTACATGAAGTAAGCATTCAATATTGGGCTAATTAGGCCTACATAAGTACTTATCATTAAAGCATACAATAACAATTCTAACAAGTTTCTTAACACATTATAATATTATGTTTGCAGCCGTTCACAAGTATCATCTAAAGTATCACTTGCTACTCCATATACCACCATCTAAATAGAAGCAGTGCATTTCTATACCAATGAAAGACTAAGATGACTAGCAATGGTCCTTTTTTATCTAAAATATAGAGAGTAATCATGAAGTGTTTGAAAAATGTGAAGGAATATGATCTTTCTCATTCAAAATCTTCAACAAAATTACTCATTTATGTGACGTCCCGATGTGATAAAGTCGTGACAGTCTTGCCGTACAAACCATTCTAGAACAAAAGCTAACCTCACATCTATTATCTTAGATCTAATTTATTCAAGGCGTCCATGACTAACCAGTTTTAAAGTAAACAATTTATGAATTAAACAAATTATTTACCTAAGAAAATATGAACATATATATATATATACATACATATATATATATATATATTAGGATTCAAATATTACAATCAATGTTTATAAGATTTCATTATACTATATTACTTAAGTAATAATTTATTTAAAAATGGAAGATTATAAAATAAGAACTAAGACTTTAGAAATATATCTACTTTTTATGATCCAGCAGTTACTAGTTTCAAGGTAAATATAGGTCGCTTCTTAACTAACACCTACAACAACGTTTATAAAGATGTAAAAAACTAACAGCTCAATTAGTTGGAACAAATACTTACAACTATACATCAAACACAAATAAGATTACCAACCAAATTAGTTAGATGTAATACATATACCAGCACATATCATTGCACGACGTTATCTAATCTGTTGTAAGATTAGAGAAATTACACTCATTCTAGTTCCGATTGAGGAGTTTAGTGTACATTTCAACAGTTCATGACCAAACCTAAGCTTCTACAACAAAGACATTATTCCTCCCGCAACTACCTTTAAACCATTGACTTCACCCTTACCACAATCTTCTTTTTCTGTCACTTAATTCGACTAAGAACAACGAAAGGACCTATCATGTTATCCAATGTTATCTAATGTTATCCTTTTCTAAGGAGTTGGTATTTAACTGGGAAACCCTAACCGTTTCCCCTATCGAGCTGCTATGTAGGTCCGTTTTAGACTTATTCATCATATATTTAATTAGATCCGGTTTAAGATGTTCAAACGTTTCATACAAATCACATAACTTTCAATCCAAAACGTCAAACCAGAATCATTTAATCAAATTGAGAAATACACACACATAGACATGTGCATAGTCAATTATCTAACAACACGATCAAGTATAATCTCAAGCCTCTGAGTACTATATTATAATACTCCAAAATACAGTAAAGTATCAATCCCAACTTACCTGAACTTTCTACTTACTCGCTTAAGATGCAACTTCTATAAAGCATCGCCGATAATCCCTATAATACAAATGTTGTTTTAGTTTCCACATAATTGCCATAAATAGGTTTTGTTCAGAAATTATTATTGTTATCTTCAGTTTAGGATTTTATTATACCTAATTATTCAGGTTTTTAGATCTTTTACAATTATTCTTAAGGGGAAAATGTATAAACCCCCCCTAAATTTTGACTGTAGTGTAGATTTTCCTCCTTAAACTTTCAAAGTGTGGTTTTCAACCCCCTAAACTTCCATAAATTGGCAAATAACCCCCATAACCCCCTTAAATTTTGATTTTAGTGTATAAACACTTCTTAAATTTTGATTTCAGTGTATAAAAACCTCTTAAACTTTGATTTCGATGTATAAATACCCCCAAAAATATAAATACCCCCTCCCCCCAAATAGCATATAGTTTAGGGGGTATTTCCATTAAAAAAAAAACAAATTTTAAGGAGTTATTCTCAACCTAAGGTGTTATTTACCAATTTATAAAAATTTAGAGATAAAAAATCACACTTTAAAAGTTTAGGAGAGCAACTCGCATAGTTTAGGGAGGATTTATGCAATTTTCTCTAATCTTAATTTAGGCTAAGTTCTCATTTAGTTTCTAAATTAGGTTCTAATTTAGTTTCCGATTACAAATTTTATACCCGAACCCTATGAATTCATTCCGAACCATTATATGAAATTAGTCACATTACACTTGAGTATTTTAAATCCTGTATTTAGCTCTCAACTAGTATTTTAGCTAGTATGATATATTATATTCCTAATTTAACTACTAAACCTGTTACCAATGTAAGAATAATCTATATTTTTTTATATAATTACCTAAATTCACATTCCAAATCAAATGTATATCATATTCCTAATATTATGATACAATTAATTTTTACCTAATATTTTCTATCCATCTAATTTCTATATATACATATTATGTATTATTACACATTATACACTTATATCATCTATCTAACAATTCTGACTCTACATAAATCATCCTTTATTATCCAATAACATATCAAAATATCTAATTATGTCCTAAATCAGAATTTATACCTAATTATCCTAAATCACAAAAGTTAACTTAAAATATGCCATTTTACTTATTATATATATATACTACATAATACACCTAATAATTACATCTAATACCCTAAATGCTCAAATATCATACTATATCAGTAATTAACATCCCAGAACAGATAATTACTACTAAATCAAAAAATTTTACCAAATTAACATTAAATTACAAATTTAAGCCCAAATATTGTCTTTTATGCATGATTTTAGGGTTTAAAAATTATCTAAAACTTTTGAAAAATCTCTTCATAGTACTGTTTTAAATATTTTAAATAACCTATATAAAAATTTTGAGCACAAAACTATACTATTAAGATTATTTATTTTTAAATCGAAAATAAGCCCGAGTTTAAAGGTTTCTTAAGCACTATATATCATAGGACCTAATTTTATTAAAATAATATCTTTCCTAAAAATTAGATTAAAAATATCTTAGAATACTAAATTTCATAATTATTTAATACTTTTAATAAATAAAACAAAATCTAAGGAAAAGATTAGACTCATTGATGTTGGTAACTTTGGCTACCATGGTCTTGTCGACTAGCCTAGATATTGCCACCACCATTTGGTGGTGGTTGTCATCGGTCATAGTTTGCCTTTACAACCCTTATTTACATATTAATTTTCTATTTTTTTGTAAATTTGGTTTTTTTCTCTCTTCTCTCCTCTTCCTAATTCACAACTAACTAAAATGAATTGTGTTAAATAATTTCTAAATTTATAGATGAGTTTAGGACTTACTTTGATTTTTAGAGGGCCAAGTGTCCCTTATTCTCTTCCAATTTCACTTTCTAATTGGTTAATTTTAATTGGTTGATTTTCTTTCTTCAATTCCCAACATGCTATGTCTCATTGTTGGAATTCTCTTCATTTTTCCATATATTTTCTTGATTTTTATTTAATTATTTATGAATTTTCTTTAATTATTTAGTATTCTTTTAACATATTTCGAGTATTTTAAGTAATTTTTCTTATTTTTATTTACACGTAAATATCTATGTGGTACAAATAAATACTCCTAAACATTATTTATATTATTTTATATTTTTTAATATTCATATAATTTATCTCTATTAATTCGCTAGTTATTGGAACTCGTTTTATACTTTTCCAATAAATAATGAATAATATACATATAATTCAATATTATAATAATTAATTATTTTATTATTTATTTTCCTAAATCCAAATTTATGGGATCGTTTTTAATAGTATTCCTAACTTCGCCATAAAATTTGGGTTTGATCAAACAATTTACTCGATCATCCTAAACTTTATAGATCGAACTTCGAATACCAAATTACGAGGCTTACAATCTGTATGTACTAGGTTGTCTGAGATATAGTCCTTGTGTGGACAATTGTGACCCTTTACATGACCTCTATTTATATACTTTTTCTTATGTCTTCCAATTGAAAAACTCTCAAATATCTGTGGTAGTATATCATGCATGCACCCAATTATATCACTTTAGGAAATATTTAGCTTCGATAAAATAAATTTTTTAATAGCCTTCTTAATTTTGTTTTGCTTGAAATTGCAGCTACTAGATATGCTTAACTTACTTAAGTTGCTTGAGTTACTTGTTGTCATAACAATTTAATGATCATAAAGAATACTGCATATGTGAATAGAAATGAGAAATGTGAGAGTGTGACTTAAAGTTCTACCTTATCAAATATATTAAGAACTTTTCCAACAGCTAGTTTGCAATGCCTAATTTATAACGGATAGTTTGCAATAATTAGTTTTTAAAATCTCTAATTATATCAAGAGTAATACTCATATTAGATTGTTACATTAAGCAATATTAAATTCTCTAACTATATCAACATGATCTCATACATTGCATTAAATAAATTAAAATTATGGATTCCTTCTTTTGTTAAGAATCTTCTAACACATTTCTTTAAACATTACTTATACTCATCATCCATCTTTGAAAGATTGGTAATCATTATTGATCTTTCCCATTCTAGGTGCTTCTAATGTTCCTTCTCGATCTTACGACTTTCGTTTTCCTTAAACATTTCAAGTTCTTTATCCCTCTACTCAACTATCTTACGAAATAGCTATACTCTATCACTATCTATTTAAGTGTTGTAACTCTTACGCCAATCCATCAATAGCCTTCTCTATTCCCATCTTGTTCTTTCCTTTCCTTTTTGTCACCAATTTACCAAATATACGAGTGACTTGCTTACTTTTCTCATCATTGTTTGCTAAATCATGATTAGAGGATGAGCTAATATAAGCACTGGGTGTGTCGATCTTGGTACGCTTATTTTGAAAGTTCTCCAAATTATTAATTCAAGACATTCGTTTAGGTTCATTACGTAATATCACCTAACAATTTTCTATCGTGCGTGGTCTTTTCTTGTTTTCTCTTTAAAGATCATAAGCGTCATTTATATAATCATGCTTTCTCTTCTTGGTTTATGCTCGCCTTTTTTTTTAGTCGTAGTATGCTTCAAATTTCAACATGTCCTTTGACATTTTTGCCCTTTGGTCTTTATATTCCTACCATGTGTGTTTCTCTCAATTTGTTCCATTCTTTAAGGATTATCCCTCCTCAAAACTTTCATAGAGCCATCACTAGAAAGTCTATAATGGCTTATTGTTTCCAACAACAAAATCTTTACTAATCCTTAACCATGAATGAATAAGAAGTTTGTCATCCTTGCGGTCCCATTTTTTCCGATGACCTTCAATTGGTTCTATTTCCTATACCTCATCATCATAATTTTTTCTGTGTAATTGTTGATAATGTTGATGATAATGCCACTTAGACAACTATATGGACTTACGTTATCTTAGACTAATCTTGCATCCACATATTGCTTTTTTATACCGTACAAAATTTTGATAACCTAAAAGCAGAATCAGATGAAAGAGTCCTCTAATAGTCCTTAAAACCACCCAAACATAATAATAAAACCTAGGTAAATGAATCGAACCCTAAATATTTAACCAAAAACCCTAATTGAAGTAAGCCTTAAAAACCTAACTAAACTAACAAGAATCCTAATACTTGAAAAACCTTAAGATGATAATGAAACCCTAAAATGATCATCTAACCCTAATTAAGTAATCAAATATCTTAACATCATAAATAAACATTAATAGTAAAGTTAAAGGATCAATACAAGTGACTTATATCACTAAATGATCGAAACCTTAACTTTCGAGCTCATACGTGAATCAAATTACTATAAACAAGCACTAAACCCTAAGTACACATGTGGGACACTTCGATTAACTAAAGTATAGTATCAAGGTTCAATAAAACCCTAAACGTACCCTAATTACACTTAATTGTGCTTAATTACCATCAATTACCCTAATCAAACCCTAATCCATAACCAACCCTCATTATATCTTAGTTACTTACAAGTTAAACATGATTAAGGACCAAAAGACAACCCATTAATAACCCTAAAATATCTTATACTCTAAGGGGACAAGATCTTACTTAATTTGGCAAAAAGTATAATATTACAGGTCCTACTTTTGTGCCTTGTACTTAATTACCCAAAACACACGTAACTTGTCCCCTTATTCTCTCTCATCCTCACAACTAGACACCCCCTCTCCCTTACTCATTTTGTTGCATTTTCACAACCCTAAAACACTCCCAAACACTCTCCCAAACATCAAACTCTAAGCTTCCCTTCTTCTTTCCTCTCGGCCACTACCATCTACCTTACTGCTAGCCACTATAACACTACCACCACCACTCTAAATCACTCACCATCAAGCCTCATGCCTCACATATACCCCTCCTAGTCCTTTGACACATACACACACACAAACTCACAATACACACACTACAACTAGGCCATCTTCAATTTTGCTCTGGTAAGTAGTAAGTAAGTTTTTCCTTAGTATTTCATATAGGATAATGCTAGGAGTTTGCATTTTCATAGCTATATCTTACTTTTCTGCATGGTTCTAGATGATTTAGGGTGTTTCATGAAGAACAAATAGGGTTAGTAAAGAAAAAACACATTTTGATGAAGTGAAATAGCACAAGTAACATAATAATGTAGTGTAGTGTCGGTTTTAAGAGTAAATCATTAAGTAGGATGATGGAACCCCCATTCCCCATGCATGCCACCCCTTACATGTTTCAACACAACATTTTTACATACTGCTATGTAGTGATTATGGTTTTAGATGAGTAGAAACATAAGTTACTTAAATAGAATCACAAGAAAATCAAATGTTGCATGAAAATGGAAAATTTGACCCTACGAACACTTAATGGCTGCCACTTCCATGAACCCATCAAATCTATAAATTATTTTTTATTAGGTTAACGACATGTTTATTCAGTGTTAAGTATAATTTGAGACTTAATTAATCAAGTTAAATAGGTAAAGTATAGTTAAGGCCCTAAACTAGCTTATTTAGTGATTATAGGCTTAAAAATGATGATAATGGCCACTAAAACTTTAATGTCTAGATCCGTAAACCCAAAAAAAGTAGGCTAAACTTAAGTCCAATGTTAGACTTATGTTGGGCTTAAGCCTAAGAAGACAAGTAGGCTTGAGTCTCAAGCCCTAAATAGTAATTTAGACGCATAAATCCCAAAATAACTAACTTTAGAGCCCATATAGCTGAGTGAACAAATCTAAACCTTAGGTTAAAGGGCTTAGAATGAGTTAATTAAAAAGCCTACTAAACCCAAGGGCCCATCCAAGACACCTACTATAGGCCCTTTAGTGATTTAGATCTTTAAATTTAATAAAAATGACCCATTTAGACTTAAAAGAATATCATTAAGGCCAATTTTAAAATTTTAAGGTGTTAGACAAAAAAAATCTAGTTTAAAATACTTAAAAGAAGGCCTAAATTATTAATTATAAGGCCTAAAGTCAAAAACCAAGCCCAAGATCCAAAACTAAACCCAAATCTTAAAGTGACCAAACTTACATGACCTTGTAGGGCCCAAATAAAAAACTTGCTAACCTAGAAACTCAAAAATAACTTCATCAAATGAAAGAACATTTGAAAATGATGAAAATGACTATAAGAGCACCAAAAATAGAGTTAAAACAAAGAAAATATGTCTGAACTACGAAAACAACTAACCTAGGGTTAGTAAATAGTAAGCCTAGTTAGCTAATGCAAATAGAATACTCATAGAACTTAATTGTCTTTTTCAAGTGACGAAGATATTGACTTGGATGCAATTGAGGACTATTAGGACTGCTGAGTATGTCACGCCCCGAAGCGGCAGAGTCGTAACAGCCCCGCCGTGTAAACCATCCTAAGATAGAAGTTGGCCTTAAAACCGCTATTTTAGACCTAATCTACATAAAATGTCTATGACTAACCCGTTTTGAAGTAAACAGTTTGTAATTTAAATAGATCATTTACTTAAGAAAGTGAGAAAATTTATATATATATACATTTTAATTCAGTTATTACATTATTTAGAAATGAAAAAATAATTCTAAAATAAAAACTTAGACTTTAAAATATGTGTGTTTATTCTTCAATGTTTTTCCTTACTCCCCAGGATCCAGTAGTTGTTAGCTTCAGGGTAGTTGTTTGCCGCTTCTTAGGTAGCATCTGTACGACGTCTATAGGGATATAAGCAACCACGTCTATAGGGATGTGAGCAACCACGGCTCAGTAAGTTAGGACGGAGGACTTAAAACTATACCATACACATAACAAGGTTTTCAATCACTTATTAGGTTCAATGCATGTGCAAGCAATTGCCATTGCACAACGTTGTCCGGCCCGTCGTGAGATTAGAGAAATTGCGCCCGCTCTAATCCGGGTTGAGGAGTTGCCATTAATGCAACAGTTCACGACCAAACCCAGGCTTGTGTAATGGAGACCTCACTCCTCCCGCGACTACTTTCGAACCATTGTCTTCACCCTCGCCACGAACTCCTCTCCTGTCACTTAGTTCGACTAAGGATGAAGAAGGAACCATTTTGCAATCTTGCGTTATCCCTTTCGAAGGGGTCGGTATTTAGCCGGAGAGTCCTAAGTTCCCCTAACGGGTTGCCATGCATGTCCGATTATGATTACTGGTCGTATATTTGATTAAGTCCAGTTTATGGTGATCAATCATTTCATACAAATCATACAATACATGCTAGAGCAACAAACAGAATCATAGTATCACCCATAATCAAGCACATGTACACATCCAACTATCTAACAAGCACAACCAAGCATAATCTCAAGCCTCCCAGAATACAGCATTGTATTAATCCCAACTTACCTTGACTCCTTGCTCACTCACTCGAGGTCTGATTTGTTCAGGTCATCGCCGATCATCCCTATAACACAAATGTGGTTTCAGCTCTTTATATAACCATTATAGGTTCATTTTATCCCATAATACTTATTGTTAGGTTTTGTTTAGGATTTAATATGTTTAATTATCTAGGTCTTAAGTCTTTTATAATTATTCTAGGGTTAGGGTTAGATTTGGGTTCGATTTCCGCATCAATTTTTAAATTAGGTTCTAATTCGATTTCTAAGTAGTGTTTTATATTACAACCCTAGAAATTCGTTTCAACCCATAATGTAAAATTAATCACATTACTTCCCGATCTCCTAAATACCATCATTACTCTTAGTCAGTATTTATTTTACTCTGTACACTTAAATCCGTATTATTATACCGAATTCGCTCTAATGTGATAAATTTTTACATTTTTCATATAATTCCATAAATTCAAGTTTCCTATCAGATTTATTGTACATTTTTATTATTCTCAAAATATCAATTTTTATTACAATATTTTCTATTTATTATATTTCTAAAAATTACATATTATATATTGTTACCTTTTATGTACATAATGCACTTTTAATATTTTTATCACCCTAATTACCATCTCTAACATCAATTATCATTTCAAAATGTCTAAATTCATCCTAGATCAGGTTTTACACCTAATTATCCTAATTTATAAAATTTACTTATAATTTACTATATTTTTCTATTACTAATTTACTACATAATTAACCTAATAATTACATCTGACACCCTAAATGCTACAAGTATCATACTCCATCATATTTCAACATCCTAAAACATGTACTTATTCACTAAATTAGGAATTAATAATTTAATTACTTAATTAACCCTAAATTACCCATTTTATGCCTCATTTTAAGGCCTAAAAATTATCTACAAATTTAGAAAATTAATTTTTGAAAACGGGCTTCATAGCACTATTCTATATCATCTAATTAATCTACACAAAAATTTTGGGCTCGAAACTACACTCCTAGGGTCATTTATTTCTAAACCGAAACATGCTCGGTTTTGCATGATTTCTTAAGGACCCTATATCACGAGATATATTTTTATCAAAATAATATTTTTTCTATAAACTACATACAAAAATATTTTAGAATAACAAAATTCATAATTTTCTAATAATATTTACTATTTTTACAAAATTACATAAGAATCGGGCTAGAAATTGGACTCACCGATCTGGGTGGCTCCGGCTACCGCCGGCCGCCTTGGCTTTGTCGACAGGCTTGGGCGCTGCCACCACCATGTGGTGGTGGTGGCCGTCTACTTCCAGCTGCTCGTCTGATGAGGGTTCCCTTTAAAGGCCCTAATTGCACAGTTTTTCCTAAATTTTTTTTCTAACCTGAATTTTTCTCTTAATTTTCGCCTCTCTCTATTTTTCTCATTTTCCCAACTGCCCAAATGAGCTTTGTGATTTTTCCTGCTATTTATAAGGACTTAGGGGATTTATTGTGTATTAAATGGGACAAGACAATTGCCTTATTCCTTAATTTTTAGCTTTTATGTTGTCTTAATTTGATTGGTCAAATTTTTTCTTATTTTTCCCAGCTGCCACGACCTAATTTTGGATCATTTATTATTTTTTATGATTTTTCTTGATTTTTCCTTAATTAATTATGAATTTTCTTTAAGTATTTAGTATGATTTTAGCACATTTCGCATATTTTAAGTAATTACGTGTATTTATACTTATATGTAAATTCATATATAGTATAAATAAATATTTTTAAATATTATTTAGGTCATTTTATGATTTTTAGTATACATATAATTGGGATTCGTCAATTATTGAAATACATTTTACGCATTTTCGATAAATGACGCGTTATATACTTAAAATTTGAAATTTTTATAGTATTTTATTTTATTACTTATTTTCTTAAATTCAAGTTTACGGGATCAATTTATTAATATTTCTAGTTTTACTTTATAATTTAGGTTCGATCGAGTTTTTCAACTAATCGAAATCTCGAATGGTTAGTTGTGGTGCTTACAGAGTATAAGCCACGCAATTAACTATTAGAGGTTCGATTCATAAAATTTGGGGCGATTGAGCAAATTGTTCGAACTTGCCCAAATTTTACGATGAAGTTAGAATTATTAATAAAAGTGATCTTGTAAGTTTGAATTTGGGAAAATAAGTAATTAATATAATATTAGATTTTATAAAAATTATCCATTATTTATTGGAAACACTTTGGATGAATTTCAATAATTAACAAATTGATAGAAATAAATTATATGCACATTAAAAATCATAAAATAACTTTAAAAACATTTATGAGTATTTATTTATACCATATATGTATTTATATGTAGGTAGAAATACATGAAATTACTTAAAATACCCGAAATATGCCAAAATAATGTTAATTAATTAAAGAAAATGCATGAATAATTAAAGAAACATCAGGAAAAATATCGAATTGTGTAGAATTGAGGCGTTTTTACCTGGAATTAAATAAACAAAAGCAACTAATTAAATTAAGATAAACAAAAAGTAAATTAAAAGAGGATAAGGGACAAATGTCAAGTGAAAATTGGAAGAAAAAAATCAAACCAACCCTATAAATACCTTAAAATTTTTCAAAAGGTCATTTGGTCAGTTGGAAGAGTAGAAAAATTAGAGAGAACTTAAAATTTTAGGGTTAAGGTTTAATTGCAAAAAAAATACAAAAATATATGCAATTAAAGCCTTAGAACAGCACCACCACCCAACGGTGACTTGGGAGTTGACAACCACCACCCCTGCACAATGGTAGCAACACCTAGACCGGCCAACAAGGCCACGGCAGTAGTCGGAGCCACTAATGCCAATAAGTCCCATTTCCCTTTCGATTTTAGTTATTTTATTAAAAATATTAAATAGTATTAGAAAATTATGAAATTTAGTATTCTAGAGTTTTTAAATATGTAAATTTAGGAAAAAAATTTAGTTTGATTATTTGTATCTAGAAATATACCGTCCTTAAAAACATGCAAAACCGAGCATGTTTCAAATTAGAAATAAATAGATTTAAGAGTATAGTTTTGAACTCAAATTTTTTGTATAGACTACTTAGGTGATATATAATAGTTCCATAAAGCCTTTTTTCAAAAATTAATTTTCAAAATTTTTAGGTCTTAAAATAATGCATAAAATGGGTAATTTTAGGCTAATTAGATAATTGAATAGATAATTACTAATTTAGTACATAAAGATACGTTTTAGAATGTTAAAATCTGATGAAGTATGATATTTGTAGCATTTGGGGTGTTAGATGTGATTATTAAGATATTATATAGTATATATGTAATAGGTAACAATAGTAAATTTAAGTTAATTTTGTAATTTAAGATAATTATGTGTAAATTCTAATTTGGGATAAATTTAGATATTTTGAAATGTTATTTGCCATTGGGAGATGATATTTGAAGTGGTAAGACTATTAGATATGTATATTATGTACATATTAAGTGATAATGCATAATATGTAAATATAAGAAATAAATGAGTAGGAAAATATTAGGTCAAAATTAATATTCTAATAATAATAAAAATATGTAATAAATTTCGTGGGAAACTTAAATTTAGGCAATTATATAAGAAATGTAAAATTTTATCATAGTAGATGTAAATTTGGTAGTTAAATTAAGATTAGGATGTACTATACGGATTAGAACATTGGTTAGAGATCAAAAATGATATTTAGGATATCTAAAAACAATGTATTTAATTTCACATTATGAGTCAAAATGATTTCCTAGGGTTTACGTATAAAATCCTTAATCGAAAACTGAGTTAAAAACTTAATTTAGAAATCAGCTTAAAACTAAATCAGAACTTAACCTAAATTAGAAATAACTTTTAGGGACATAAAAATCTAAATAATTAAGTATACTAAAAACCCTAAACCAAAGATAACATAAAAAAACTACATAATGAAGTTTATATCAGATAGTCATCTACACTTACTAAAACAATATTTGTAATATAGGAATTATTGGCAATGGTAAGTCGTACCTCAAATGAGTAAGCCATACCTCGAATGCGCAAGCCATACCTCTAATGAACAAGCCATACCTTGAATGAGTAAGCAAGAAGTCTAGATAAGTTAAGATTAATACGATACTATATTTAAGAGTACTAATTTGTAGTACTCGGAGGCTTGAAATTGTACTTGATTTTGAAATTGTACTTGTTAAATAGTTAACTGCACGCATGTGTCTATTTCTGAGTTGATGATGTGATTTGGTTTACTGCTTTAGTTTTTAGTGTATAATTTATATGAAATGATTGATCACCCTAAATTGGACTTAACGAAATATATGACTTGTAAACATAAATCGGACCTGTATAGTAACCTATTAGGGGAAAATTAAGGTTCTCCAGCTAAATATCAATCCCTTTGAAAGGGATAGCACTAGATAGCATAATTGGTCCCTTCTTCATTCTTAGTTGAACTAAATGACAGGTGTGGAGGTTGAATCAAGGGTGAAGTTAATGATTCAAAAGTAGTCGTAGGAGGAATGGTATCTCCATTGCAAAAGCTTGGGTTTGGTCTTGAGCTGTTGCATTAATGGAAATTTCTTAATCTGGATTAAAGCGAGTGCAATTTTTCTAATCTCACGACAAGTCGGACAATGTTGTGCAATAGCATTTACTTAAACATGCATTGCATCTGCTTAAACATGTATTACATCTAATAATTTATTTGATA
The DNA here is from genome assembly GCA_024138005.1 of Lumnitzera racemosa. Taxonomy (NCBI): domain Eukaryota; kingdom Viridiplantae; phylum Streptophyta; class Magnoliopsida; order Myrtales; family Combretaceae; genus Lumnitzera; species Lumnitzera racemosa. Next base: position 100,078,684 of record JAMXBC010000004.1, read on the forward strand.
ACCCTGTTTGTGTTTTTTGTATAGTTTTAAGTCCACATCCTAACTTACTAAGTTGTGGTTGCTCACATGCACTCTCCAGTTTAGATTTATCTTTAAAACTTTTAGTATTAATTTACAAATTACTCAAGTAGAATATGTTAGGTTGCTAAATCTTGTAAATATACTCAAATTATTTTAATGTGAATATTTATTTTTCTTAAGTTCATTAATAAATAACATATTTAATTTATAAACTGTTTACTTCAAAGCAAATTAGTCATGAACGTCTTATGTGAATTAGTTCTAAGATAACAACTATATGGTCAGCTTCTATCTTATAATAGTTTGCACGGCAAGATTATTACAACTTTATTGTTTCGGTGCGTGACATTAAGTATCATGACTGAGTGAGTATACCGCCCCTTACTTTGCTTGTTCTGTGCTTATAGTTAGCGAATTATTTAATTATGTCAAATAACTGAATTTGCTGCATGATTGGGGCATATGGGATATTGTATGTATTTGTCATGATTGATCTTGTTTACAAAATATCTTAAGTTAATACGAACTTATATGCTTGATGCATTAGAACTTAAGATCTTGGAGTATTTGAATACAATTGATTGATTACCCATGAATCAGAGCTAATAAATATTTAACCCCTAATTAAATTGAGTATACATTGCATCTTATAACATAATATTAATGGTGTTAGCATTATGCAATAGAACAAGAGATCATGCCTAGTTAGATCCACATTGTATAATGTACATTGAAATTGTTATCGTACGATGTATTTTGTACGACATGTTCCTGTCTCAACCTTTGAGAACTACTTGGCTCCAGGGAGTGTTGCCTTCTGCTTGAGGGCAAGGCGTATTGTGTATACTTTTGAGGGTGACATCATTGACAAGAGACTTCAAATTGGACGTTGATACCTGAATCCTGATGTACCAAAATACTTCCTAACCCAAGCAATGGTGGGCTTTAAAATCGTACTGTATACAGTTACCAGCTGACTGTATATATTATTGCACTGCATATGTTTGACCATACATTCATATGCTTGATTAATAACTTATCTAATATTATTTATTTGTAAAGTAGGAAGTTTACTCATTAAGTAGTTGAGCTTACCCCCCTATAATTTGTTATTACAGCAAGATCTTTGGTTGGAGCCGAGCTATAGGATGCCTAAGGTTAGTTGTATTAGCTTGGGGTTATGGGATGTGAAGAAGTCGAGAGCTCGAGTAAACTATTTATTTATATTTGAACTCTTTATATTTTCCATTATTAAGTATTTTTAGTTTGTTAAGTAGCTTAAACTACCATTATTATCTTACTTCACTATTGTGTGACTGTCTTAAGGAAAAACCATATATTTCCTTAACACTTATGTTAAGGTTAGTATTAAATGAATGTTATACTTTTAAATTATGTGCATTGTTATTACTTAATGCTAGTTACTAGGAGGAAGTTGTAGTTGTAAAATGCCTCATGTAGTATGCCGAAAGCCCTTGATTAAGGATGGTACTTGATCTTGGATCTTTACGTATTACATAGCGATACTGCCATAACTTGACTCCCCTTCGGGTTATGATAGCTTCATAATTGGTTAACAAATTCATATAGGCTAACAAAGATGAACAATGTTAGCGTAGGTAGCATATATAACTTTGAAAAATTCAATTGGATAGTAAATTAACTTCTTTTTTTTTTAAATTTAGGTAATTAATTATACATCTAGGAAAATTTGAGGTACCATTCATGATATTGTCTCCTAGCTAAAATGGCCATCATACATTGCCTCAAAGATATTACGAGCCCTTTCCTATTATCAAGAAAGTGAAGGGATGTACATATGAAATTCAACTTCGAGCTTATGCACATATTCATAATGTTCATGTTTCAATTTTGGAGCAAGCTAATAGATCTCCTATTCTATCTTTAGCTTTACCAACGGATACTATTGATAATCATCCTATTATTAAGGCCTTGGTATTATGGTTACTAGAAATAATAGATGCCTTAAGTTTTGGTATAGTAGTAAGGAGTTGCACTAGAGGATGCCTTGTAGGAAGAGTATGAGTACTTCAAATAGATTTATTCATATTATAACCTTGAAGATAAGGTCATATTTTAGGATTAAAGGAAAATGTTATGGATTGCACTCATAGACATACCAAAAGAGCCAATATGGCTTAAAGACTTTATAACTAACCGAGAAAAATGGATTGTAAACACAACATAGCACTTGTAATCATAACTCTATTTCTTCTTAATCTTCCATAAAAAAATAGAGTGTCGGTATCAAATCTTTTAGTTTGATCATATAGATTATTAAATAGATAGTAAACATGAGAGGAATCGGTAAGATTAGGTTTTGTATGCCAACTAAACAACATACCGTAATAGAGATAAACATGGTGAGTATTATAAACATGCAGAGGAAGAGAGAGAGAGTTTTCATTGGAAAGAAAAATCAAGAAAGAGACAAAGTGATTAGACTATAGTTGAGAACAGGTTACTCAAGTCATAGAGTAGGGTTAGGCCAACTTTAGGCTTTAATGCAATGTTGAGACAAGGTCGAAACCTTTTATCTAAATCATCGTGGCAATTGAGTTGGTCAAACAACACATTGGCCTACTTTAAAAAAAAAAAAAAAATCGAAATAAGGAGTAAAAGAAATAAAATCATTCAATGTCTCCAATCTTCAAAGTAGTTTCTGCTCATAAAAAGCTTTTCTCGAATTAATGATTCCACTTGTATTAATTTTCCAAATGTTATTTATTATATGGTATGGTAGAATTATAGAAATATTATTTGTGTTTCTGGAGCTTTGTTAATAAGTCATTTATGAGTTTCTTTTTTCTTATAACGACATTATCTATATTATGTAATTAATGATTAATGTTGGCCAGAGACCACATGCCACCTCCTAATTGGTTTATTTAGTAAAATAAAATTATTAATATATTTAACTATGTCCAATAAAATAAATAATAATCACAAAAAAAGTTATTCAAAAAATGGATACCAACGTTAATCACCTCTAAATATTTGTATTTATTTTTCTTTTTAGGAGAAGGTTGCCAGATTTTAAACAAGTTAGGCGATAATCCAATAGCTTTAGGGTAGTCAGCTAAAAGCATTCTAAGGTTTACCATCATATTTTGCCTCCCTAAATTTTTTGCAATCTTTGTTTGTTCTTTATTATGAATCAATAAGAAAATGACATCTATCCCTTGATTAACATGAACAAATAATTGTAAGATATAGCTTCCGTATTTGTTGAAAGGAAAAGCACGGTACAAGTCACTTGTTTTTTTTTTTTTTAAGTTTTCCGTACAATAATTACTAGAAAGAAATATGTGCATTACTACCGTAATTATTATTCATTTCATATGTGACAATAAATGATATATATACGACAAGCATCGGACTGGGTTGTTTTGTGCATATTATAAGCCTTTAATTTTATGTAGTTATTCTGAGTTACGAATTTAGGACGTATGCAAAAGCAAGTCGATTAATACGATATTTCATATGTAAATCCTAAGAGTTAAATGATGATATGTTGTAAATTTAAAATATAGAAATATAATAAAATAATATTATTATAGTTAAAAATGGATAATTTTACTAAATTATATTATATTATAATTTATCCATTGTAAATACGTAAATTAAGTAACAAAAATTAAACGAACTTTAGAAATAAATTATTTGGATACTAAAATTATAAAAATACATAAAATAATATGTACATATCACACATATAACTTGGGTGAGCTAATATATACCTAGAATAACCAAAACTACTCGAAAAATGTATTAGATTAACTAACATTATCTAGTAAAATTAGTAAACAATCATTAAAAATGATAAGATTAGTGGAAAACATTTGGCTTAGGCCTGGCATTAATCTGGATAGGTGTAAGGGGATAAGAAATTAGAGAAGACAATTAAAAAAGCTTGGATTTAAGGTTTTTAAGCTCAAATTAAGAGAGAGACAATCATTTCTTACACTACTAAGACAAACCTCTTTAGAACTTAAAAGAATCCTTAAGGAAGTTGAGAAAAATCTAGAAAAGGGAATAATAATGAGGAATAATTCTAGAAAAAAAATAAGAACTCATACTACTCAAACCAAACTGTTTTAAGAAATGAGAGTTTACAAAGCGATCGAAGACAAACCACCACCATTACCCGACAATGGTGACAGAGCCCAATTAGGCTAACAAGGAGGGGGTGCCTATTGATAAGTGTAAATTTTATGATTTATCCCGACTTTATACTATACTTATATTAATATTTTCTTTATCTTTTTTATAGGAAAATGTGCAAATTGGAGAAATATAAGTAAAAGATATTTTAAGTGCAGGGCTTATGCAGAACTCGGATAAAAAATTGGAAAGTGGCCCATTGTCTTCACGTTAGCCCATCGCGTTTCAAGTGGAGCCCATTCTCCACCACGTGTATAAATTGGAAGCCTTTTGTCGAATTCCAAAGCCGCACGCTGGAGGAGAAAAAAAAAAAAAAATATCCTTTCCGAATTCCGTAGTCGCGCAAGGAAGAAAAACGAAAAGAAGATCTCAATTTCCGTAACCGAAAGCTGGAGAACGAAGATAAATTTATGGGGTTCATAACAAAACATAAAAGGATTTAAGAAAAACCAGATTGGAAATCAGATTTACACAATCACAATTGTTTTTTTTTTTTTTTAGTTCTTTTTACCTTAAAGATTTATCATGTTTTTTGAATTTTTTTTGTACGATCTTTGTTTTTGCTATGAACTAAATTAAATTTAATTAGATTTTAACATGGCATGATAATTTAATTGATGTATGATTTTATTATATATTATTATTTAATTAATTAGATTTTTAATTATTCAATTTCATGATTTTATTATTTAGCCAACGGTATTTTCATAAATAAAACTTGAAAAACTCCAAAAAAAAAATGAATGATTTATATAAAATCAAAATAGAATTGGTTCAATTGTTAGTATGAAAACATGTACTTTGAGTTAGTTTTAGGATTCACATCCATGATGCGATTAGTATTTATTTTTATGACATAAAAATATGCATGAATCTTAATATTAATTAAGGTAATAAATTTTGTGAAAGAAAATTTACTATATAACCAGTGATTATAGATAAACTATTCGAAATTGATGTTTTTGCTATAATTAGGGTAATATCAATTCGAAAGGGAAGTTGAGTTCTTGTGAATTTAATTAAAAATTAATTAATTAATTTTATCATATTTTATGGATATGTGTTAATTTATCAAATAATGGCTTTGTTAAGATCCTATATTATTATTAGTGAATTTTTTCTTTATGACATTAATATTTTATTTTTAGCTCATCCGTAGTCGTAATCAATTAGTTCTTTTTATTTTAATTCGTTTTATTATTTTGTTTCAATTGCCTAATTAAGAAATGAATCAAAATAATTTAATATTTAGTTTCCAATCCCTAAGGTTGATCTAGTTTCACCAGTTGTTTCTATTACAATGTACAACCCGACTCACTTGTCGGAGTGTTTTATTGAAAATTTATTTTTAAAAGAAATCTTACACATCACCTGTTGGCCACTTGATGGCGAACTTCTAGTGAGCCTCAATTTTCTACTATTTTTAAAAAATACTAAATTATGTTCGAATATTAAGGAAAAATTTATTTTGAAATATTTTTATATTTATTTTTCAAGAAAAATATTAGTTTATACAATTTTTAAGTAAGTACGTTATCTCCTTAATAAATTGTTTAAAATAAAACAATTTTAAAAGTTGTTTTAAATAACCCTATTGTTATTGTTTTGGAGTCAAACTTTTTCTGGAATATTCTCATTTTGCATGTATGAATCCTATGAAAAGTTTTTAGCCAAAAATACACTCTATTATTTTTAAGCAATATTTCACCTCTAAATTTGAAGAAAAATGCCATTTTTCGGAAATTTTATATAATTACTTTTATAAAAAACAACATGCAATAGTTTTGGGTTTGATTGTATTTTATGTCACTCTAAAGGGTGATTTGGAGTAGGATGAATTGAATTTGCTTTAAGATATGTACAAATCACTAGATATGGTACGCATGTATTGAGGTAAAAATATAAGGATTTGGAAGTTTGGGTGATATGATGATCTTGAATGTGATGAGCCTACTGTATGATCATGATTTACTTTAAATGGTTAATCTGATAAAAGGATGACTTAAATTTTTTGTTTAAATACTTGACTAAAAGGTTTGTTGGTGTAAGGATCTCAATTATAACCACGTCAAAGTCTTGATTACGACAATATTTGATAAAATAAGCATAGTTGAAATGACTTCAGAGTCATGCTCAGAAGGCTGGTAGAGAGGGGGATTTAACTTTAAATATTTTAGAGCATTGTTTAGGAAGTATTTGGTGAAAGAAGTGTGATTATAATGATTTCAAAGACTTGACCAAAGGGTTAGTTAGTTTAAAAGGCTTATATGAAACCACTTTAGAGACATCTTTACAAAGTTGGTTTGTAAAGCGGAACATTTGTTCTTTGGTTTAGAGGCTTCATCAGAAGGCCGGGTAGTAAAAAGAACTTAACTATATCCCCATCATAGACTTGGTTGAAAAGTATTTGGTAAGGAAAATGTAGTTGGAATGGATTTAGGACTTGATTAGGGGATTGAATGGTGTGAAATGCTTAAAGAAAATGACTTTAGAGGCTGGTTCAGAGAGTTGTCTGAAGGAAACAATACAATTGGAATAACATCAGAGACTTGGACAAGGGTTACTAACCTAAATACACTCACTTAGAGACTTAAATAACAAGTTGTAACTCAATACAAATCTTATGCGACTTGTTAAAGATAAATCATAACCACACTTAAACTATTTAAATGAATTCCTTTACCTTATATTTAGTAAAACTAAAGTCATTTTGAATATTCAAGGAGAACAATTAAAGCGAACGAGATTAACTATCAAGAGTCTTGAGTGTCACATGTCTAGGTAAGTGGAATTAGTGCTTCACCGCATTTTTAAGTATTATTGAAGAATACTTGGAGGCTTTAGTATGTATCTTGCTAATGATTGTAAGTTAGTGGTTTGTATGTGTGTAGCGTATGTGCTTAAATATTGCTCTGCTGTCTGAAGTGGTAGACCTTATGTATTGATTGCTTTATGATGTTGCTTGCTTTAAACTATCTAAAATTGCTTGATCACCTTCAAAGCAATCTAACTTAAACTTGACCTAGTCTTTAACCAAACGTACATCCCAACCCATTAGGGGTACAGTTAGGATTCTCGGACAAATACAGACCCTTCAATGAGAATAACTAAAATGGTAATTTTCTCATCCTTAATCGAACTAAATGATAGGAAATGAGGTCACAGCAAAGTTAGGGACTATGGTTCAAAGTAAAGTCTCAAGCGAAGCATGTTTCTCTATTGCACAAGCTTTGGTTTGGTTCTAATTCGCAAAGTGCACAACGTCAAACTCCTCAACCTGAATTAAAGTTAGCACAATTTCTCTGATCTTACGACGGACTAGATAATGCTGTGCAATGGCACTTGCTTGTACATACATAGCATCCAACCAAACTTGTTTAAAAACCCTAGTTGCTCAATGTCAAATATGTGCTACAGTTTCCATCTTACTTACTGACCAAGTTGTCACTCATTCTCTTATAATTATTTTTGTAGGTTTCCTAGTAAATACAACGGTGCTACTCTAAGTTCCAAAAGTATAGAAAATGGGGTTAGCGAGTAAGATTCGAAACCAATTGGTAAGAGTTCTATTTTTTTTATTGATTATATTAACTGTAAGCCTCGTAATCAGGTGTTCGAGGTTTGATCCATAAAGTTTAGAGCGGTTGAGTAAGTTGTTCGATCGAACCCAAATTTTTCGATGAAGTAAGGAATATTAGTAAAAGCGAACCTATTAGTTTGGATTTAGGAAAATAAATAATTAAATAATATAATAATAGATTATATGTAAACTATCTATCATTTATTAGAAATGCGGAAAACGAATTTCAATAACTAACGGATTGATAGAGATAAATTATATGTATACTAAAAATCATAAAATAACTTAAATAATATTTAAAAATATTTATTTGTACCATATATGTATTTAAATATAGGTAAAAATACGTGAAATTACTTAAAATACTTGAAATATGTTAAAACAATACTAAATAATTAAAGAAAATTCATAAATAATTAAATAAAAATACACAAAAGTGAAGAAAATTCCAGAATGGAGGCAAGGCAAGTTGGAATTGAAGAAGAAAAACCGTTAACCAATAAAAATTAGATAAATAGAAAGTAAAAATGAAAAAGGATAAGGAACAAATGGTAACAAATAATTCAACAAATCATCCAAACACATCTATAAATTCAAAAATCTCCTCCTACAAATCATTTTGGTTAGTTGTAAGTCTAGAAAAATTAGAGAAAGCTTAAGAAGAGAGGAGAGAGGATTTTTATAAAAAAAAAATTAGAAAAATAGTATGCATTTAAGGCTTATAAAGGGAACCCATACTCGATGGCCACCACGAAACGAACGGCCACCACCACCTGACAGCAAATCTACCGCCTGATGGTGCCGACAATAGTGGAGCCACCGCTGGTGGTTGGAGGCTCTTCAATTGGTAAGTTCCAATTTTCCTTCTAAGTTTGTTTAATTTACTAAAAATATTGAATATGTACTGAAAATTATGAAATTTGGTTTCCCTAGATATTTTTGCATATAGAATTAAAATATCAAATCATTTTTTTAAATTAGAAGTTCTTATATAGTTACTTTAAGAATAGGCCTGATTCTAATGAATTTTCAAAATTAGTGTATAATATTATTTCAAGCTAATTATTGGTGTACATATTCCTTATATGATATATTTAATTTAAATAAAAATATTTTTTGATAAACCATATATTTAGTATTTATTAAAAGTGCTTTTTTTTTTAATCTACCTTGTTTTTCATATGAAAGAAATAATAGGTTTTTAATTAAATTCCTTAATGAATCTGATTTTTAATGACTTCTAAAACTTAGTTATGATTTTAGAAATATTCATTTTTTAATCTTATAATTTTATTTGGTTATTTATCTAATTTAAGCTCATTTTTAGCAAAATCGGACCTAAAATTAATATTTCAAAAAATAATATATATTAAAATATCTTATTACTTTTCATGATCAAAATATAACAACCATAATTTACTGAGTATAATATATTTTTCATAGCTTTAATGGAGCTTGGATACTAAATATGTAGGTAAAATGGTATATTTAAGTTAAATTTGTGATTTATGGTTAATTATGTATAAATTTTGATTTAGAATATAATTAAACATCTTAACATGTTATTAGTAGAGAAAGATAATATATGTAGTGTTAGATAGGTGAGATAAGTATATAGTATGTAGTGATACATAATATGTGTATATAAAAAATAAATGAGTGAAAAATATCAGATAAAAATTTATGGTTATTTTTATATCGGGAGCAAATTCGATAACTAAATTAGGATTATGGTGTATGTATAGACTAGAGTGCTAGTTAGAGACCAAATACAATCTTATACGATCTTTAGGATACTCGAGTATAATGTGATTAATTTCACATTATAGTTCAAAATAAGATCTTAAGATTACATATAATACACATAGTTGGAATTGAATTAAAACTTAAATCGAAACCGGATTCACAAAACAAAATCACAACTTAGCCTATTAAGAACAATTGTAAAAGACAAAACCCAAATGATTAAGTATAATAAAACCCTAAACTAAAGATAATCATAATCTAAAATACATAACAAAACATATCTATGGTAGCTATGTGAAAATTAGAACAATATTTGTATTATAAGAATTATCGACAATAGCTTGTGCGAGTCGCACCTTGAGTGAGCAAGCGGAGAGTCCAAGTAAGTTGGGATCAATACTTTACTATATTTTGGAGTATTGTTGATAGTACTTGGAGACTTGAGATTATACTCGGTTGTGATTGTTAGACAAATAATTGTGTGTATGCCTGTATGTGCTTATATCTAAGTTTGATGATATGATTTTGGTTTATTACTCTGGCTTGTATTTGTGTGATTTGTTTGAATAAGTGAACACCTTGAATTGGATTTAATTAAATATATGACTTATAATAATAAATTGGACTTACATATTAACCCATTAGGGGAAATGTTTAGGTTCTCCAACTAAATACCGACTCTTTCGAAAGGAATAGCGTTGAATAACATAATGGGTCCCTTCTTCATTCTTAGTCGAACTAAGTGACAAATAAAGAGGTCACGATAAAGGTGAACTTAATGGTTCAAAGGTAGTCATTGGAGGAGCAGTGTCTCCATTGTACAAGCCTGGGTTTAATCATGAGCTATTGCATAAACATAAAAACTCCTCGACTTAAATTAGAACAGGTGTAATTTTTCTAATCTCATAACAGACCTGTGTGATGACATTTGTTTGTACATGCATTGCATTTAACTAATTTAGTTGATAACCATGTTTGTATTTGGTATATAGTTTTAAGTCTCCGTCCCAAGTTACTAAGTGATTGGTTGCTCACATCTCTATAAATGTTGTTGTAGGTACTAGCTAAGAAGCGGTCATATAACTACCTTAAAGCTAGCAATTGCTAAATCTTGGAAAGTAGGGATATAAAACTAAAGATCAGATACACTCTCAAGTTTAAATTTTATCTTTGAAGCTTTTAGTATTAATTGATGTATTATTCGAGTAGATTATGATTAGATTACTAAATCTTGTAAACATACTCCAATATTAGGTGTAAATATGCATTTTTTTTATAATTACATAGTTAAATAACATGTTTAATTTATGAACTATGTAAATCAGGTTTAAGATAGTAATTATAAGGTTAGCTTCCATCCTAAAATTATTTACACAACGGAACTGTTACGACTCTACCACTTCAAGGCATGACACTAACCTCTAGGAAAATTAATAGAGTCTCTTTAGGTGACCCTCTAGTTTTTAGTTATTGTTACCTGTACTATGTCCTGTAAACCTATGGGTTTTTATAAATCCTTATTGTATCATTTTTCTGAAGTTATTTATAAAACTTATGTTCTTCTCAAGCTTTTATACCATAGAATCTCTTTCAAAACCTATTTTAGAAAGCGGTACCACATGTCAATATCAAACAGATATTGAATTGAATGACTTAAAGAGTGATAAAGGCTTGGTGTAAGCTATATCTATATTAGCGGTTAAAGTGGCTAACTTTTATCTTAGGTTGGTTTATAAAACGAGATTGTTATGACTTCCTAGTTTGGGGCATAATACATAACATGAAGCCGAACTGTTAAGTTTCATACCAAAATCGACCTAGTTGTTTGATTTTTAGACTTGACTAAGATCTCTTAAGTCTATCAATATAAAATCAAATAGGAAAAAAAGAAGAGGAAGAAGACAGTAGTTACCTTGTATATGCTGCATTTATAGTTACATATCCTTACCCTTACTTAATTATCACATTCACTAATACATGCATATACAATTACAAATAAAAATACACATATACTTACAAACACAAACACAAGCATACAAATGCCCTCTCCCTTTTGCTCTTTTCTATAATTGCATGCATACACATTTATTTTTACACATACACAAATACACACATATACTTAGTTGTAATATACAATGTGTATAATAAGAATTGTAAATATTTGTCCCACATCCCTTGAAAAATGTATCTATTGATATTTTGCATATATTTATAAGTTTTACAATTTATTAAAACAAGTGATTAGAGTAAAGTCATTCAAAGAAGTCGAGAATTAAGGAGAGATACAAAATCAACTATTATGATGAAATGTTTATTCACATCGAGTACTTTATGGTATATACAAGTTTATGGTTGAATGTATGAAAGTATTCAATAGTAAATATGCATAGCAAAAGTGTTATCATCTCTTTTTTTAACACTTTGTTGCATCGGTTGCTTATAAGTAATTGCAACCCTATTTTTCATATATTTCTTTTTCTCTTCAATCTGCTCCATGCCTAATGCTTTCTTGAGCATCACATAGCTGCGATACTTGTGCTTCATTAACAAAATATAAATATTATCATAAGAGATAATGTTTAAAATAAAGGGTAGAAAAGAAAAGGAGTTAACTTTTAAATTAGGATACCATTTATAGAACCATGCTATAGTTATCCATATTAAATGTTTCTCTCATCATATACAACTATAAGGTAAAATTATAAGTAAAACAAATTTTATAAAAGATAAGATACCAAAAGTGAGCTTCTTATTTTAATAATATATATTATTTTTAAAATCATACTTTCTTTAATTTTTACAAGCTAAATGTATAAGAAGGTATCGTTTTAAGAATAAGAGATCTTAGAAGCTACCAAATCGGTAGCTTAGAAAAAGATTTGGAAGAAGAGACTCATACTCTATTTGCCTGTTTACTCTTGGGAAAATAATAGATAAAGAATTGAAAATTTGTAACTTTGACAATCGTCAATTACTGGGAACAAACTAGAAATTTGTATTCCACTGTTTGCTTCTTCTAATTTTTTCTTATGGGTAATACTTATTCAAGCATTTTCTCTAACAAAAACCTATTTAAGTGTTTACTGCACTTTATTAATTGTAGTATTAGGTTGGAAAAATGACAAAAATACCAATATGCCCCTATTTGGTCTTTTCAAAATTAACCAAAAATTATTTTAATTAAGTGAATGATTGTCCATTATCTAAACTTTTTAGCCATCTCGAATAAAAAATTCTATCTTATAAAAGGGAACTATTACCTATAAAGAAAGAAAAGCAAATTCGATTAGAATAAAAATTCCCAAACTAATTTGCAAGTAAATAAAGTAAGAAGAAATATTCAAATAATAGTTATTCCATTTTCTATCTAGTGTCACCATTACCCCTAAGCAAATAGGTCATAAGAACATGAATAAAATAGTTGTTCATTCGCTTTAAAGCTATTATTATATTTCATTTGCAAAATAGGTATGTCATAGAATTCCCATTATTGCGCAGTAAAAGACTACAATTTTTTTTTATCAAAGAAATAGCTATCAATTGATATTTTCTTACATTTTTATATTCAATAGCCAAGACATAAACTAAGGTTATATTAATATATATAAATATGTTCTTAGTCTATAAACAATATCATATATAACTAATTATTTTTTATCACATGTATAAACGATTATTATTTCTTTATTACTTTTTTTTTAAAATTTGCAATCTTATATTTGTTTTACTTCATTCCATTAGCCATACCTATTGTTACAACCCAAGCCCATGCTGACCTACTCTGAACTGCCCTCTACAAGTAGTTTTCATTCTAGGTAGCTTATACTCTTCTTCATTAGGTAACTCTTTTCCAAATAGCCCTCTCCTAAGTCACTCCTTTTTTAAGTTGCCCCTTTCGTAGGGTTGACCTCTCAACGAGAGTACCAAATGTTAAGGTCTAAGTTTAAGAGAAGAGCTTAACTTAAAAGATTAGCTTGATAGGTAGGAGAGCCCTTAGACTTAAGTGTTATACTTAATTCATATTACTTTTCCATGTGTAATTATAACCTTACTAACCCTTTTGAAAGCCAACGCTTACGTTAGCCTACTCTCAAATTGCCCATTTTAGGTAGCTTTCACTTTAGGTAGTGTAAGCCTTGCAACTATAAGATTGGATTCAATACGTAGAGTTTAGGGCGATCAGTTAAAAAACCCGATTAAATCTAAATTATTATAATAACGTTAGAAATATTAGTGGAAGTGATTCTGTAAGTTTAAATTTAGGAAAATAAGTAATAAAGTAATAGGATATTATAACATCAAATTATAAGTATATTATTCGTTATTTATCAAAAATGTGTAACATGAGTTCCAATAACTAATAAATCACTAGAGATAAATTATATGCATACTGAAAATCATAGAATAACATGAATAATATTTAGAAGTATTTAATTATACCCTATATGTATTTACTTGTATGTGAAAATACGTGAAAATACTTAAAATTCTCGAAATATGCTAAAAATATGCCAAATAATTAAAGAAAATTACAAAAAAAAAATCAAGAAAAAATTAGAAAAGTGGAGAATTATCCAAATTAAGGTCATGGCATGCTACGATTAAGAAGAAAAATTTCAACCAATTAAAATCAACTAACTAGAAAGTCAAAATGGGAAGAAATAAGGCAATTGTCAACTCAAAATTAATGCAAAAAATAAAAATAAAAAATCCCATGGAGCTCTATAAGTACCCGAACTCCATTGGAAGTTCATTTGGTCAATTTGGAATGCTAAAAAATTAGAGAGAATTGAAAAAGAGAGAGTAATGGTTTTGTTTCAAAAATTTACAAAAAATATGTACAATTAGGGAATTTAGACCAAACCTACGACCCATGGCTAACTAGAACCAAATTGCCACCACCAAAGCACCCTCCTACCACCGCCTAGATCGACCAACAACCTTAGGACCACCACTGGTGGTTGGAAGTCCAACAATTAGGTGAGTCTAATTTTAACCTGATTTTGTGTAATTTATTAAAATTATTAATTTTATCCTTAAAATTATGAAATTTATTATTTTGATGTTTTTATGTATGTAGATTTAATGAAAAATATTAGTTTGGTTTAATTACATTTGGAAATATATGGTATCTAAGAAACCGCATAAGCCCGAACATGTTTTGATTTAAAAATAAATAAGCTTAAGACTGTAGTTTTAGGCTCAAATTTTTTTTATAGACTACTTAAGGGATATAAAACAGTACTATAATGCCCTTTTTCAAAAATAAATTTTTGAAAATTATAGGTAATTTTTAGGCCTTTAAAATATATATATATAATTAGTGATTTGGGGTTAATTAATGGTTAATTAAATAATTACTGATTTAGTGTATAATTAGGTATTTTAAGATGTTCATATCTGATGTGGTATGATAATTGTAGCGTATAAGATGTTAGATGTGATTATTAGGTGTATTATGTAGTATATATATGTAATTTTAATAGTATGTAGAAATGGAATTTTAATAAATTTAAAATAATAGGTTAAAATGGATAATATAAAAATAATATTAATATGTAATAAATTTGGTATAAAACATAAATTTATGTAATTTGGTGCATTAATGAGGATTATAGTGTACCGTGTAAACTAGAATAAAAACTAAAAGTAATTCTTAAGATACTCGAGCCTAATGTGATTAATTTCATATTAGGATTTGGAATGTGTTTTTAGATTTACTTATTATACTTGTAGTAAAAATCGATTTAGAACTTAAGTCGGAATTGGATCTGGAAACCGAATCCTAAACTAATCAAGAATAAATCATTAATAAATAATATGTATATATGAAAAATTAAGTAAATCATAATCTAAAGTGTATATATATCATAGGGATATAAATACCAAAAGAGTATTTATATTATAGGAGATGCAAAGACAAGTCGACCTACGACATGTGAGTAAGCGAACGAGTGAACCAAGGATTCCAAGTAAGTTAGGTTTGATACTTCATTGTATTTTAGAGTACTATTTTAAAGTACTTAGAGGCATAGGATTGTATACGACCGTGGTTGTAAGTAGTTTTATAGGCATGTGTTTGCGTATCTAATTCTGTGCTGAAATTTGTGTTGTGTTTGGTGATTGATGTGAATTAAAGAATGTGAAATTATTTAATCACCTTAAATTGTACCTAATTATAACCAACCTAAATACTCTAATTAGACATGCATTGAAACCCTTTAAGGGACCATTAGAATTCTTCAACAAAATATCAACACTTTCAAAAAAGATAGTACTGAATAGCATAATGATATTTTCTTCCTCTTAAGCCGAACTAAGTGATAAGAGAGGAGGTCATTATAAATATAAGGGTAATGGTTTGAAGAATAGTTTTAGGGTGAGTGGTGTCTTTATTGCATAAACTTGAGTTTGGTTGTAAGCTGTTGTATAAACATGAAAACTCTTCAACTCGGATTAGAGTGAGTAAAATTACTCTGATTTCACAATGAACTGGATTGCGTTGTATGATGCCATTTACTTGTTGCATTGCATATAATTAATTAATTGATAACCCTGTTTATGTATGCTATGCATAAATAAGTCTATAACTTAACTTACTAAGTTATGGTTGCTCATACTTATATAGATTTTCTTACAAATTCT